>JAWPHD010008207.1:0-118048 GCA_037043455.1 Cyrtodaria siliqua
TCATGTGAATCTCATGTAGTTTATGTACATTAAATACCATTTAGGAAGTATATCTCATTAATAATTTTTACATTCCATGATTGATGATCTGTAGAAGTAAAATGTATATATACAATCTTATAATCTCAGTTTTTGGTTAAAGTGTGTTCTATAGGATTAGTGTTAGTAATACGTGTGTTAGCATATGTGTAAATTACTGAGCCTAACATCCTCTTTCTCTCACTGATATCCCATTGATATCCCGAGACATTTACCACATGATATCTCTTTGTTATCCTTTCTACATAAAGTATTCATTGGGAAAAAGAGTTGTAAATGACGAAAAGACAATAAGCAATTAAAAATATAGGACATGTGGAACAGTTTTGACAAAACTCAGGTATCTTTCTTCTTTCCAAACCCCCGGTATTTGGGGGGGGGGGGGGGGGGGGAAAATTGCACAGGTGTAGAAGATGAAAATGTAGCAAAAATGCAAAACTGGTGTTGCTGAGAAAGCACTCTGCATGCAACAAATGTACTTACTTTTCAAAGGTGTTCAGCCCTATACTAATGAAATTCTAATCACTCTGGTCCTCCTAACTTTGGATGTTGGGAACTGTCAGATGCAACATGATTTATAAATATGCTGTAGCATTAAAGGTTTCATCTCTGTCAAAATCTGGGAATCTGCAGAAAAATGCAAACTGCTTAGGTGGCAAGGCTGCTAATTAAACTTTTTTTGATTTCATTTTTTCGAGTAAAATGGTATTACTATTTGTTTTAAGTTCAAGCTGGTAACTGTTATCACAAGTTATGAACAAAGGTTCCCAGAAGTACAGAATTGACAGATGGACCACACAGGAGCAAATTCTGTATGCATGCGTATAGGGCCTTTTTTCTCCACAAATTGGGAAGTGGGCCTTAGCCTCTTCATTTTGGACAATTCAAAGCGCTGAATTTTCGGCCAAATTGGGAAAAGGTAAACTGACTTTCAAGATACATCACTATAAACAAATGAACAGTCTACATAAATATAGTAATAGACACATACTGTGGTACACACCCATGGGGTTGCCCTGAGTTCATACTTCAGCAGAAGTGCTTTACGGCCATCATATGATTCAACAGTATCTGTGCATGTTGAAGGTGTTGAGACAGAGGAGAGGACTCAGATGTATGGGGTAATGTGGGGGGGTGGCTGAGTTGTACTTGTCACAGGTGGTGAGGACAGAGTGAGACTCAGATATATCAGGGGGTTGTTGAAGTCCGGTGGAGCTGATTGTCTGGTCTTCAGACAACCGGAAGATCGACGACGAGGTCTTGCGTCGCACATGTTGTGAGTCCGACTGATCCGGCACTTCAGTAGGCGGGAGATTTGCGCAAGTTGTGTTGTCAAAGGAATTTGTCCTTTTAACACGCAAAGGCAAAAGTGCTGCGACATTTTTTACTCGCATTTTGTTTATGGTGTACTTGTTTTTTCAAATATTGTTTACGACAACCGTGTTAGAATATGTTCTACACTGTTCGGTTAAGAAAAACTTTTCTTTTTTTTATCAATTTTAAGTTTTTTATAAAAAATAATTATATAACATTTCAAACAATTCAATTTAAATAATAAGGAATTGACGACCGCGGCAAGTCTACATGCGGTTTAATAAATCGCGTAAAATAACTCGGTTCGGTTCACGTTCTCTCTCCATTAAACAAACCAAATGGCGCCAAGAGATCGTAACATCTCGGTCATAAGCGGGACTGCAGTGCAGTGCCGAGTCAATCTGAATGGATATTTTATTTCGGTAAGCCAATAATAAGCCTGCTTTCGGTTTCATTCGCTGCTAAATAATTGTAGTTTTATTAACCGAACGTGTGAAATAGATTTCGGGAGAATCATATGTCAACATATTGGGAATTTCAGCATTGTTTTTTTTGGAAATTCTTTCACCAAAATTGGGAAAAAAAAAGAGCTTTTTGCAATTGGGAAGTCACCGAATATCGGCCTCTATTATAGAAGGAAAAAAGGCCCTGAGGTATGATGGCTGTATCCGTCTGTTTATGCCCAATAAGTGTATATACGGTAATGGGGTGGATCTCAACAATTTCCCAGGTTATGTTCCAGGGCTATTTTCTCCTGGAGTGGGGACAGACCCCATGGCCGCTGCTGTTTTGATACCGTATTTTACCTTGTATAGTACGCAGTTTTTTTTACTTCTTTTACGGTTTCTGAAAGTGGGGTGCGTACAATAACAAGGAAACAATACAAAAAAACTTTTTCTTGCATTTTATTTGCAGAACTTTTACGGTTTCTGAAGTGGGGTGCGTACAATACAAGGAAACAATACAAAAAAACATTTTTCTTGCATTTATATATGCAGAAAAATCGATGTCAGAATGGAGAAAAAACGCCGATGAAAACATCGGGACGAACAGACAGACATTTGTGAATGCCGATAATACTCTTATTTTTCGTGACTTACCTCGCTTTATACAAGCAATTTATTGACTTAATTCGACTAAGAAATGAATAAAGTTTATTATAAAGCTTGTTTTTATATAAATGTTTGCATATTTGTTGTAGAATTTCAATAAATGAGTGAACGAAATTCTGCCCTTGTTTTGTCTATTTATAGCAGCTGACATGATATCACGTGATTTCCATGAATTGGACTGGTGGTAGTAGTAGTATTGTACAATTCTATTCTCATATGTTAAATGCACCAGAGGACACTTGCAGATGACAGTTAAAAGCGATGATAATACTTGCATAGTTGTTGCAGAATTTCAATAAAGGATGATCATGTTTTTCCTTTGTTTTGCTGTTATCCGCTTAGTTGTTTATAAAATTTCACAAGTTTTGCAAATTTAGAAAATAGCTGCAGTATGGACACACTTTAAACACGGGTAGAGTGGGTTATTCTATTTCTATAAATCCTCTGAAGTTGACGCAAGTAGAGACTATTTCTGAGGATGCACTTTGACACATCGTGTGACCTTTACCAGATTTTTCCAGTGTGTACAGGTAACTGATCACGCGTTACACTTGTGATAAGCACTGGTTCCTGTGAAAACACAATGATAGTATAATCAGCGTAATGGATTGCGGTAACCAACGACTTTCTTGTATTTGTTTTAGTAGATGTAATTATCGGATTACGGGACAATTATCTGCGGCATTATAATTGGCTCTTTGATGAGTTGATGAGATGATACAAGATAGGTACTCCCTGAATATTGGCAATTAATGTTTTGAAGTAATTATATTGTTTCTGGTGTTGTTTTCTTTTGTATTCTAATTTTCGCGATCTGCAGATAGTTGTTAAATTTAACCTTTTATTTTCGTCGAATGGTTCATCTTGGAAAACTAATATTTTGATGCGTATTATACACGGAAACAACTTGTTTACCCCAGTTCTGACCTCTGAGAAGGGGGGTGCGTATTATACACGGGTGCGTAAAATACAAGGTAAAATCGGTAGTTGCAACCATCTGTTCATGCTCAGTGTGAGTGTAAATATGGCTATAGGGTGGGGGAATCTCAATGGTATCAAAACTAGAGCTATCACTGAAGGAATACTGATTCTGTATTTTCATAGAAATTAACAAAACAACAAATTTAATGCAAACAAGAAAAATACGATGAATTGTATATCCCCCCCGCCGAATGATGTATTATCCCCAAGCGGAAGAAAATGTGTTTGGATTTTTTTTTAAATTATAATCATGACCTGACCCTTCATAAATTCAAATATCTACACTAGTCGAAGATATGGGTACTTTTAAAATTCAGCACCATAGTAGATGTGGACAAAAAGATGTACCAAGGCATTGACTTTTATAGTGGGAGCGAAAGGGCTAGACTGGGGCGTAATATTAGCAGTGTTCGAAATTAGCACTAGCCGCGAAGGTGAGCGAGGCTAATGATAAAGTTTATGTACAAGGGGCCATTATAAACTCTTTCAAAGATCATTCAATCAGAACATATATATGCAACTATATCTAAGGCTTGGTACTGATCATCCCTGCCAAGTTTCATTGAAATCCAGTCAGAGGTTCAGGAGAAATAGTCTGTACAAAGGTTAGTGTATTAAAACGTTTAAGGGTTCATTACTCTGCCCAAAATTCATTCAACCAGAACACGGAAATGATAGTGTGCAACTAGGCTTGTACTGATCATACCTGCCGAGATTCGCTGAAATCCAAAAAGGGGTTCAGGAAAACTAAGCTCGAAAAAACGTTGTGTATCAAAAATCTTTACAGGGCCATATAACTCTGCCAAAAATCTGTAAACAATGGTAAAACAGAATACGACGATGATATGCACAACTAGGCTTGGTGCTGATCATCCCTGCAAAAGTTTCGTTGAAATCTGGCGAGGAGTTCAGGAGAACTACAGATAAAGATAAACCTTTAAAGGGCCATAACTCCGCCAATAATATTTAAACAGGAACGCGATGATGACATGCACAACTAGGCTTGGTGCTGATCATACCTGCAAAGTTTCGTTGAAATCTGGAGAGGGGTTCAGGAGAACTAGTCCAGGTAAAGCTTGCGTATTAAAAGTTTTTACTGGCCGTATCTGTAAACAGAATGCGACGATGATATGCACAACAAGGCTTGGTGCAAAGTTTTGTTAAAATACAGGAAGTGGTTCAGGAGAACTAGGCCAGACAAAGATTGTGTATTAAAACCTTAAATGGCCGTAACTCTGACAAAAATCATTCAACCATAACATGGTGATAATTTGCACAACTAGACCCTGGAACCTGATCATCCCTAAAAGGTTTCGTTTAATCAGGCCAGGGTTCAGGACAAAGTTTGCGTATTAAAAATATTAAAAACTTTAAAAGGACCATAACTCTGCCACAAAATCATTCAGGCTTGCTACTGATCATCCCTGTAAAGTTTCACTGAAATCCGGCCAAACAAAGGCCCTTTCGTCTTAATGAGGCAAAATTGTTTAGCATATTTCAGAAAACCAAGGACCATAACTCCGGTGAAAATGGTTCAATCTGACTCGTTTTTGAACTTGTCTGAGCTTTCATTGATAATTAACAATCTGGCAAAGTTTGGTAAAGATCAGATGATCAATGAATGAATGATGAATGTTGTTTAACGGCTCATCAACACAGTATAGGTTATTTAGAGACCGCCCCTACTTATTATATCGAATAGATTCCTTTGGTTCTTTAACGTGCTCGGAGGATAGACCGATACACGGGACCGCCCGTTACATCCCCATCCGACGGACGAGGCTAAGGGAAAGTGTCTTGCCCAAGAACACAACCAACGGAACTCAGTGCGCCATCCAAGCGAGGAAGGATGATCAATGAAGGCCCACACTCACAGCTCAGAACGAGGCAAAATAGTAACGTTTTTCAGGGCCAACATCGAACACTCACTGTTACTGGTCGGATCTGGCTGGTTTTCGAGCTTGTCCGAGCTTTCATTGACATTAACAATCTGGTAAGTCCTGTTAAAGATCGGATGAAAAATGAAGGCCCTATTGTCTTAACGAGACAAACGTAACGACAGGGACGACGGACAACTCGGCATCCATAAGCTCTCTGCGGCAGTAGAGCTAAAAATGGCCAATCAGTGATGAGTATATGACACACCTACACATTCGCAGGTGCTTGTCTTGGTCTATAATCATACCCTACTTTACATTACGATATGAAGAGTTTGAATAGCGAAAAATTGAAATGATTTGGCCAATTTTCCGACATCAGGATCATATAAGATCAGTTAAAATCGACATTTAAATAAAAACAACTAGCCCGTTGGGCTTGTCAACTATGGGTTTATACTAAGTCCTTCTCGAACGTGACTAGCCTCGGGCTAGCTTTAGTGCGAACCCTGCCTATCGCCGGAACGAGGCAAAATATAGCATTTTTAATTAAATCTAGGGCTAAAACTCAACTGTTACCGTCCAATCTGGCCAGGTTTATGAACTTTTCTGGATTTAATTGATAGTAACAATCTGTTAAAGTTTGGTAAAGATTGGATGAAAAATGAATACCATATTGTCTTAACGAGGCAAAATATAGCATATTTTACTAAATCAAGGGCCATAACTCCACTGTTACTGGTCCGATCTGGCTTGTTTTCGAACTTGTCCGAGTTGTCATTGACATTAACAATCTAGTAAAGTTTAGTAAAGATCAGATGAATAAGAGGCCCAAGAGGGACTGTGGACGCTCTACTTGCTAAAGATAAAGTTTTTATGTATAAGGGGACATAACTCTTTCAAAAATCATTCAACCAGAAAATAACAATGATATACGCAACTAGGATCAGGGTTCTCAATAGACTTTAAAAGTGAAGAGTCATATGACCCTTGACTCAAAAATCCCAAATGTCAAAAGTCAAATATAAATCAAACAAATCGAAGCGCCGTTTTATAAAACATCCTTTAATAATTTTAATTTTAGTGAATTCTGTATATATTTTATTGCCAAGAAATGTGTGCAAGGATATATATGCATTTGAACTTAATCAAGAGGTCAATGACCTTGAAGCTCTACTGATAGGTTTTTGATAGCTAGATCAGCATTCCTGTGAAGTTTCATGAAAATCCGTCTAGTAGTTTCAGAGTAGTCGCTACAAGTTTTCATTATATAACTCTTATGTAAACAAAGAGGCCGCCATGTTTAACATCAAATCAAAATAATTTTTGACAAGGATCAACATCACGTCATATTGATCATTTTAGAAAAAGTCCCATATCAATATCACTTATAGTTTTCAAGAAGTAGTCGCTACAAACTTGTCTTTTGAAAATCTATTTTTAGCCATGGCGGCCATCTTGAATTTCCAGCCGAACTAAAATTTTGCTAGTATCAATTAGACATCAGGAGCAACATTCCTGTGAAGTTTCATGAAAATCCGTCGAGTAGTTACAGAGGAGTAGTCGCTACAAGTTTTTACTAGATAACTCTATGTAAACAAAGATGGCCGCTGACAGCCATGTTTAACGTCGAATCAAAATAATTTTCGACAAGGATCAACATCATGTCATACTGATCATTTTAGGAAAAGATGCATATCAATATCACTTAACAGTTTTCAAGAAGTAGTCGCTACAAACTTGTTTTTTAAAAATCTATTTTTAGCCGTGGTGGGCCATCTTGAATTTCTGGCCGACCTGAAATTTTGCTAGGATCAATTAGACATCATGAGCAACATTCCTGTGAAGTTTCATGAAAATCCGGTAAGTAATTTCAGAGGTGTAGTCGCTACAAGTTTTCATTATATAACTCTATGTAAACAAAGATGGCCGCTGGCAGCCATGTTTAACATCGCATCAAAATAATTTTCGACAAGGATCAAAACCATTCCATACTGATCATTTTAGAAAAAGTCCCATATCAATATCAGTTATAGATTTCAAGAAGTACTCGCTACAAACTTGTTTTTGAAAATCTATTTTTAGCTGTGGCGACCATCTTGAATTTCTGACCAAATGTTGCTAGGATCATTTAGACATCAAGAGCAACATTCCTGTGAAGTTTCATGGAAATCCGTTGAGTAGTTTCAGAGGAGTAGTCGCTACAAGTTTTTACTAAATAACTGTATGTAAACAAAGATGGCCACTAGCAGCCATTTTTAAAGGGAATGTAGTGACACAGCCAAACAAGCTCTATTAAAGAGAGTTCTGAAAAACTTGGGAAAAGGTGAAAGAATTATCAAATTGGATGATATACAAAAAAGATATGACCATTTAAAGGTTGTTCCAAAACGGATATGGGAGCCGCCATTTTTAGAACTATGACGTCATAGTTTCATATTACCATATATGGAATATTGATAAATATCATTTAAAACGAAGAAAAATCACTGCAAATGAATGCAAACAATTTTACTGGTCATATACAACTTTATTGCCATTAAGTATTACATATTTTTCATACAGTTGTCATTTTTCCCAATAAACCAGTAAATTTTCATATTTATAAATATTCCACATAATTAGGCCAGACTTTTTTAATTTTTAGGTTTACCGACCCACCGACCCCAATTACTGCCGAAATCAAAAAAATAAAAAATAAAAAAAAAAAGAGGTCAATGACCTTGAAGCTCTACTGATTGATTTTGATTTCAGGAAGTAGTCGCTACTTGTAAACTTGTTTTTTGAAAATTTATTTTTAGCCGTGGCGGCCATCTTGAATTTCCGGCCAACCTGAAATTTTGCTAGGATCAATTAGACATCAAGAGCAACATTCCTGTGAAGTTTCATGAAAATCCTTCCAAGTAGTTTCAGAGGAGTAGTCGCTACAAGTTTTCATTATATAACTCTATGTAAACAAAGATGGCCGCTGACAGCCATGTTTAACATCGAATCAAAACGATTTTTGACAAGGACCAACATCATGTCATGCTGATCATTTTAGAAAAAGTCCCATATCAATATCACTTATAGTTTTTAAGAAGTAGTCGCTACAAACTTGTATTTTGAAAATCTATTTTCAGCCATGGTGGCCATCTTGAATTTCCGGCCGACTTGAAATTTTGCTAGGATCAATAAGACATCAAAAGCAACATTCCTGTGAAGTTTCATGAAAATCCGTCAAGTAGTTTCAGAGGAGTAATCGCTACAAGTTTTCATTATATAACTCTATGTTAACAAAGATGGCCACTGGCAGCCATGTTTAATGTCGAATCAAAATAATGTTTGACTCGGATAACCATCATGTCATGCTGATCATTTTAGAAAAAGTCCCATATCAATATCACTTATAGTTTTCAAGAAGTAGTCGCTACAAACTTGTATTTTGAAAAATTATTTTTAGCCGTGGCGGCCATCTTGAATTTCCGGCCAACCTGAAATTTTGCTAGGATCAATTAGACATCAAGAGCAACATACCTGTGAAGTTTCATGAAAATCCATCAAGTAGTTTCAGAGGAGTAGGCGCTACAAGTTTTCATTATATAACTCTATGTAAACAAAGATGGCCGCTGGCAGCCATGTTTAACGTCGAATCAAAACGATTTTCAACAAGGACCAACATCATGTCATGCTGATCATTTTAGAAAAAGTCCCATATCAATATCACTTAGAGTTTTCAAGAAGTCGCTACAAACTTGTTTTTTAAAAACCTATTTTTAGATTTGGCGGCCATCTTGGATTTCACATCAACATGAATTTTTGCTAGGATCAACTTGACTTCATGGGCAACATTTCTGTTAAGTTTTATGAAAATCCATTCAGTAGTTTCAGAGGAGTAGTCGCTACAAAAAAAAAGTTTACGGACAGACAGACAAACGGACGGACGGACGACGGACGCCGCACCACGGCATAAGCTCTGCTGATCTCTGATCAGAAGAGCTAAAAATTGGAAATTTCGAGAAAAAAGTTCCGCATCCAAGTTCGTTCCGGTTTTTACATGCAACTACCTCAGGGGAATCCCCTTGTGGGAAGATTGGTGCGCGGCCGACTATCTGCTGCTCTGCTCGCTAGCAGTTTTACGGGTACCAATCTAGGAGAGTCAGACGCTTGAGACGCTTGGAACAAGTAGGTGCTATAGAAGAGGCGATTTATTCAAATGTCTAATCGACAAAGTCTCTCAACAACATGCAATAATGGCGGTGTCATCAAGTCGATTGAAGTTCATGCGTGATCTAATACAAACATACAGACTTTTTGTGATAGAAAGAAGCATAAGTTGGGAAGAAATGATAAGGTAATGATCGACATAAGAGATGAGCTGATCCAACTGGTTATTGCACATGTATTTCAAGATATTTTGCGTCAATACATGTATTGGAATTAAAGTTTGGATAAAAAAAAATCGCCCGCGTGTCTGTTGACCACTGCAAAATTGTAAAAAAAAATGCACCCGCCCGCATCTCTTCTCAGAAAAAGCGGCCTGAGAACCAGGTTATTAATTTTTTGTGGCCTTATTGGTCGTGGGTAACAATATTCTGTGTGGTAAGATCAATATTTGTGTGTGAAGTTTCATGAACATAGGTCAAATAATTGTTAAGTTATGGTCAGTTATGAGCTTGGTTAGGTTGCAGGTTAAGTTTTCATGAAAATGGGCATAAGTATTATTGGGCATAACTGTGCCAAAATGAAAGTCACAGTTATTAGGCATGTGTAACAACATTTCTCTTAGGTAAAGATGAAGATGTGTGTGATGTTTCATGAAAATAGGTCAAATACTTTTCCAAGTTATGGCCAAGGTTATGTTGCAGGTTAAAGTGAGACAGATGGACGACGGACAAAGTGATCCCTAAGTGTCTGCCATGCTACGCAGGCAACACATTTATTCAAGGGACATGACTGTACTAACTGTTTCTAGTCAAACACAGCTATTTTTTAAATGTCTAAGTTTTCTTCTATGGCCAAGGTCAAGTCTTAATTCATAGATCCATAAAGCTCTGTAAACTTCAAATCCATCCTTATACAAGCTCAATTTGTCCACAAACACTGACGATATGTTCTTCGAAATGTTAAGCTAAAATATTGAAATTTGTTTTATATTAGTTCTTGAGAAGTTCGTTTTGATCATAATATAACTTGGGCGTCATGTTGACCTATTTTTAACAAACTTGAAAGAACAAAGTAGTTTCTGAGGATAAGTGAATTTCAAGCAAAAGTTAGTGCTGGATGGTGGCTGGCAGAGAGCACTCCAAATAGCTCATCTTGTGAGATACAAAACAAAATGAGTTCAGCGAGACTGCTCTTGTCTGGCATATTTACAATTTAAAACTTTACAACTAGGTCCATATATATATATACTGTACAATGTATATGTATAAGTCAGCAGTTAATTCCAGTACCTTGTTTTGCTATATTGTGGCAACTTACCTCAAACAGAGCTCAGAAAGCCACTATATATCCTCTGCTACGATGTAGGCGACAGACAGCCTGTGTCGACAAAACTCTTTTATATGTGGTGGTGGACAAACGTTGCTGGTTCGAACGCCCAAAACATTCTTCGGTTCTCACAAAAAAACAACTCTGTCTTTCTCTGTACTGCTCTCCATAAGTTATGAAAATCATGGCAGGTGCCTGGTGGTGGGTGCTCTCTGAAAGATGGCAACAGTTGTATTGAAAGTTAATTTTGTAACAAACTGTATATTTTAAGAAGATAAATATAGCCCTGTAACAGTAGACTTCAACCCTTAACAACCCGCTACATTTATATAATGGACTGTTCTTTCTTTTAATTAAGACCATTCTATTTATGTGACAAAAGGGTGGTTTTGGCCAAAATGACTGATCAGCAGCCAGACATTGTAAACACTGATCAGCCTGCGAGTCGGTCATGTGCTGATCTGGGTTTACAATGGACGCAAAGGCTATTATAGTCGTGCTTAGGGGGTTAAGGGCTAAAACTCACAGCATCCCGTTAGTTTTTCGACATAACTTTTATGATATACTCTGCATCAAAACAACAGACAGCGAACTGGACTATTTGAAAATCACTATTTATTTAAAGGGAATATAGCGAGACACCCAAACCATCTTTATTACTGAGAGTTCTGAAATACTTGAATAAGGGTGAAAGAATTGTCAAAATCGGATGATAAACAAAAAAGATATGATCATTTGAAGTTTCTGTTGAAACGGATATGGAAGCGGCCATTTTGGGAGCTATGACATCACGGTTCTAAATGACCATATATGGAATATTTATAAATATGAAAATTTACTGATTTATAGGGAAAATATGACAGCAACTGTATGAAAAATATGTAATACATAATGGCAATAATGCTTTATATGACCAGTAAAAAAAATCATTCATTTGCAGTGATTTTCATTGTTTTAAATGATATTTATCAATATTCCATAAATGGTAATATGGAACTATGACATCATAGTTCTAAAAATGGCGGCTCCCATATTCGTTTTAGAACAACCTTTAAATGGTCATATCTTTTTTGTTTATCATCCGATTTTGATAATTCTTTCACCTTTTTCCAAGATTTTCAGAACTCCCAATAACAGAGCTTGTTTGGCTGTGTCGCTACATTCCCTTTAATATTTATTTGAATAGTTCAAAGCAATTTTCTTTTTTTTATATTTTAAAGCATTCATCCAATGTGCATGTACACATATTTAAACAAGAAATATCACTGTAAGTGACAAATGCCCCCGAAGTGTCCTTTGACCTCTAAGTATGACCTTGACCTTGGAGCCATGGACCTGCATTTTGTTATTGACCGGACTCGATTTGACCTCTGACCTCTAAGTTTGACCTTGGGGCCACAGACCCAGATTTTGTGCGCGACACAGCGTCTTGTTGTGGTAAGCACTAAATGTGCCTAGTTATTTGAAAATCCGTCCATGAATGCCAGAGTTATTGACCGGACACGCTTTGACTTTTGACCGCCAAGTGTGACTTTGAAGCGCGTGACACATCGTCTTGTTATGATCACTTGTGCCAAGTTATTTAAAAATCCCTGCAGGGGTTGTGACGTTACGGTCGGACACAAAATTGCGTACCTGTTTTTGACCTATGAACTGCAAGTGTGACCTTGACCTTTGAGGTACGGACCTGGGTTTTGCGCGGACACATCGTCTTGTTAAGGTGATTACTTGCGCCAAGTAATTTAAAAATCCCTGCAGGGGTTGTGACTTTACGGTCCGGACACGAAAATGCATACCTATTTTTGACCTATGAACTACAAGTGTGACCTTGACTTTTGAGGTAGTCCTGGGTATTGCGCGCGACACATCTTCTTGTTATGCTGATTACTTGTGCCAAGTTACTTAAAAATCCATGCAGGGGTTTTGAAGGTACAGTCCGGACACGAACTGCGGAATGACGGACGAAATCCGGACAGAAAGACGGACGCTGCGATTACTATATGCCCCAGAAACTTTTCGGGGCAAAAAAAACTCGAAAACTACATACTGTACAATATATACCATATTTCCTCTAATAGTAGCGCCTTCCCAGATAGAAGCGCCCCCACCTGTTTTAAGAAACCTTACCATCTTCAAAAATCTAAAGTTCATAAAAAAACAACACTTTTTTCGTCTTTACCGCTAATGTATTTGATTACCGGAGTTTTTTTACTTCGACACCGGTATGGTCTATGACATAAACCTAAGCGCTATCATCAATTCAAATTATCATTTTTATCAATCTCCTTTCTTTCAATTTACTATTTAGTTTATCTTTTATTATGATTTAATTCATACGCAACCAACCCATGTTGTAATCATCAAGTTCGACGGAAATGTGTATCATACAGATGCAGAGTGATGACAGTAATATACTCAGTACATTGTCAGGTTTGGGTTTAGCCAATACCGGTGTAATAGTAAAAGATCGTCGTACAGTAATTCTATAAAGAACGATCGGGGAAAGGAGGCGAAATATATTGAAAATTTGAACCATAATAGTAGCGCCCCCATTCGCACTTTGCATACATAGGGCGCTACTATTAGAGGAAATACGGTATCTGTCTAATGCGTGTCTGCAATCACTGATCTTGAAGATCTTTAATGCAAGCATTCATCGTGCCAGCATTCATCATGAGAAAGAAGTACGAGTCGGCAGCTAATTCCAGTCCCTGGCTTGTTTCTGTTATATTGCGGCAACTTACCTCGATTTTTAAAGCGGTAAACGGAGCTGTGAAAACCACTGTATATCCTCTGCTGCAGCCTGTGTCGACAAGAATCTTATATGTGGTGGTGGACAAACATTGCTGGCTTGAACGCTCAACATTCTTTGGTTCAAAATGACGTCCTATCTCCAAGACTGCAAAAGTTTTATTGAAAGTTAATTTAACAAACTGTACGTTTTAACAAAACAATTAGGACAAATAAAATTATATGTGTCGTTCCTATTACATGCTCAATAAAAATAGGGTAGGTAGGTAGGGAAAATATTTTATTTTATATTTTGTCTTTATTTCTTACACTATACATGTACTTTTATACCCAATAAATAAATAAACTTAAGTATATATTTGTTGATATCATCCGATACAGAACCAATAGAAAAAATAATTAAAAACAAAAAGAAAACATAAAATGTAAAAAAAAAAAAAAAAAGAATTGGTGCAAGGGGTTATAAAATGTTTAGGGTCGGCCCCTAAAAACAAGGTCGGTCGGGAAACCGAAACCACACCTATTATTTTATTTGGCCTTATAGCCTTTAAAGAAAGTACATCAGGATTGGTATTGTTTTTAGAATTGTTCATAAACATTATTTATTTATTTAATAGATATGTATTTAATAAACTAAATGAGCCATAAAACACCAAAAGAAATTACGCTGAAAATACAAAATAAATGACCCGAAGAAGGTATTTCCTACGGTGACGCGCCAGGAATAGCTATTTTAAGCGGTAAAATAAATCACACTGTATTGCAAAGTGAACGTCATGTGTAGATATTGCTAATTTGCTTTACGTGACTGCTATTTATAACTTGGGGAGTTTTCTATGATCTTTAATTATTGAGCTGTATTATAGAAAAAACAAGAGGCCCAAGAGGGCCTGTGGATGCTCTACTGGCTAAAACGGCTCTTATATCAAGGGTTGTCGACATAAAATTCCCATCAGTAGTTTTTTTAAAACATTGCAAAAACAACAGGGATAAGATGGCCTTAGATCGCTAACCTGGTAATCATGGGCAATAAGTCTGCTGTGTCTAGTCTGGCATGGGCATTTTTTAATTTGTCCCTCTTTCTTCTATGAATGAAATTTCATAAAAATGTGTGTGTGTGTGGGGGGGGGGGGGACATTCTAAAAAAATATGGTAAAGATCAGATAAAATGAAGTAACTACAGATTTAACAAAGGAAAATACAATAAAAGCATTTTGTCAACAAATCAAGGGCCATAATACTAACTAGATCTAGCTGATTTTCGAACTTTTCCAAAATTGCATTGATTTGCACAGCTAGACATCATACTGAGGCTTCCTGCCAAATTTTGTAGAAATCCAACAAGCCGTTTAGGAGGAGTAGCGCCGACAAGAAATTTAAAGTAAAAATGTCAAAGTGCCATAACTCCGTCATAAATCAGCAAACTGGGTGATATGCACAATAAGACATCTTACCGATGCTTCCTGCCAAGTTTCGACGAAATCCAACAAGGCGTTTAGGAGGAGTAGCGCCGAAAAGAAATTAAAAAAAAAATGTCATGGGGCCGTAACTCCATCAAAAATCAACGAACCAGAAAAAATGCAATAGGCACAGCAATGCTTCCTGCTAACATGGCGTTAACACAAAAAAAAAATTTGAACCCAGGGTCACCATTTGAACAAACTTAGTAGAGGACCATAAGCTGATGCTACATGTAATACATGAGAGCTCTGTGCTTTGTGGTTTCAGAGAAAAAGATTTTTTAAAGTTTTTTCCTATATGTCTATATGAAAAACATGCAAAATCTCAATATACAAACTTTGGACCCCCGGGGCACGGCCATTTTTGACCCCGGGGACTTTATTTGAACAAACTTGATAGTCTAGGCGTTGGCGATCATTTTAAAATAAAAACTGTTGAAATCTGTCCAGCGGTTCTGGAGAAGAAGATTTTTTAAGGTTTTGACCATATATGGTAATGGCAGCCATGTAGCGCTGACCTAATTTTAACAAATCTAAAAAGCATTCATCTAAGGATCATCCAGGTGAAGTTTGGTCAAAATTAGCCAAGCGGTTTCTGAGGAGAAGTTGTTTGAAGAAAAGTTTACGGACGACAGACAGACGACAGACAGACGACAGACGACGGACGACGGACGGACGGGCGGACGGACGACGGAAGACGGACAACACACCATCCCATAAGCTCTGCTGGCCCTTGGCCAGTAGAGCTAAAAATAATTAAAAAATAAAGAAATTAAAAAATTTAAAACAAGCATTTATGTACAACTGTGACCCCCGCGGGGCGGGGCCAGATGTGACCACTATTTGAACAAAATTGGTAAAGGACCATAAGCTTATAGCAACAGCAAAATATTAAACCTCTGTCTCTTGCAGTTTCCGAGAAGAAGATTTTTTAAGTTTTTTTCCTATACATGTCTATGTAAAACATGTGACCCTTGGGGCGGGGCCAAATGTGACCCCAGGGTCACCATTTGAACAAAGTTGGTAAAGGACCATAAGCTTATAATAAATGTAAAATATCAAACCTCTGGCTCTTGTAGTTTCCGAGAAGATTTTTAAAAAAAAAATCCTATATAAGTCTTTGTAAAACAGTGACCCTCGGGGCGGGGACAAAATTGACCCCAGGGTCACCATTTGAACAAACTTAGTAGGGGACCATAACCTGATGCTACATGTAATACATGAGAGCTCTGTGCCATGCAGTGCCCCAGATAACTTTTGGACCTATTGGGTATTTCACTCATGAAATTAAAATTGAGTGAAATCAGATTTTTAAAAATAATAGGGTGATTTGGGGATCAAATGTAAAACAAGCCAGGTAACTTACCCGTCTGTATGTGAGCTTTATTGACTGACTTGTTATTCATGGCAGTGGTTTGTCAATGATTAATCATTATTAATGATTAATTTCCATAGAAACACTAAATTGGGAAGGGCCGTAACTAATGTTGTTAGAACTTGTGGCCCAACCCGTTTTGCATATTATATGGCAATAAAATATGTTTAAATCAAATCAGAAACACTAATCACATGTGTTAATTTCAGAAGTGTTTCTTAACGGTAACTCGCTTGTCGGTTTACGTCCCCGTTTCGACATTTTAATCATAAAAGTAAACAAGAAAGCGCCCAGACGACTACACAATAGTATTGACTGGTATAGCATACATATTCAACTATATATAGCATTCTCTTTTAATGCTCCACTTTATCAATAATAATGTAACGTCCCAGTCAAGCTAAACACCGGAAGTAAAATCTGCATTTTGTAAATAATGGAATACGCACGAAAACACCAATCCATCAATCATTTGAACACTTTGATTGTCGATACGCTCGAAAATTAAAATGTTTGAGTGAAAAGGAAATTGCTTGCGTATCTGGTACGCATGTCAGGGAAATTAATTGGGTATTTGGCAATTTTAATTGAGTGAAATACGCAGATACGCTGCTTATCTGGGGCACTGGCCATGTGGTTCCAGAGAAGATTTTTTTTTTCAGTTTTTCCCTATACAAGCCTATGTAAAACTGTGAACAAAGTTGGTAAAGGACCATAAGCTTATAATAAATGTAAAATATCAAACCTCTGGCTCTTGTAGTTTCCGAGAAGATTTTTAAAAAAATATTCCTATATAAGTCTTTGTAAAACAGTGACCCTCGGGGCGGGGACAAAATTGACCCCAGGGTCACCATTTGAACAAACTAAGTAGGGGACCATAACCTGATGCTACATGTAATACATGAGAGCTCTGTGCCATGCAGTGCCCCAGATAACTTTTGGACCTATTGGGTATTTCACTCATGAAATTAAAATTGAGTGAAATCAGATTTTTAAAAATAATAGGGTGATTTGGGGATCAAATGTAAAACAAGCCAGGTAACTTACCCGTCTGTATGTGAGCTTTATTGACTGACTTGTTATTCATGGCAGTGGTTTGTCAATGATTAATCATTATTAATGATTAATTTCCATAGAAACACTAAATTGGGAAGGGCCGTAACTAATGTTGTTAGAACTTGTGGCCCAACCCGTTTTGCATATTATATGGCAATAAAATATGTTTAAATCAAATCAGAAACACTAATCACATGTGTTAATTTCAGAAGTGTTTCTTAACGGTAACTCGCTTGTCGGTTTACGTCCCCGTTTCGACATTTTAATCATAAAAGTAAACAAGAAAGCGCCCAGACGACTACACAATAGTATTGACTGGTATAGCATACATATTCAACTATATATAGCATTCTCTTTTACTGCTCCACTTTATCAATAACAAGAGGCCCAAGAGGGCCTGTGGACGCTCTACTGGCTAACATGGCTCTTATAACATCAATGAAGCGAGTGACTGCCATTTACGTTTTTTGAAAGTTTCGGGCAAAAAACAGCTTTTAAACTAAATCAAGGGCCATAACTAAAGAATCTGGTAAAGTTTGGTAAAGATCAGATGAAAAATGAAGGCCATACTGTACTAACGAGGCAAAATATAGCATTTTTAACTAAATCAAGAGCCATAACTCCTCTGTTACTGGTCCGACTGGTAGAGCTAAAAAAAAAAAAAATGGAAAAAAGAAATTAAAAAAAAACATATTAAAAAAAAGAAAATAAAAAAAACCAATAAATAATAATAATAATTAAAAAGAAAAATTATTAAAAAAAAAAAAAAAAAAAATATAAAAAAAAAAAAAATATAAAAAAAAAATATATATATATTAAAAAAAATTAATAAAAAGAAATTAAAAAAATATATATAATATAAAAATAATACTAATATAAAAATAAAGTCATAAAATCTGGTAAAGTTTGGCAAAGATCAGATGAAAAATGAAGGCCCTATCGTATGACGAGGCAAATTATAGCATTTTTAACAAAATCAAGGGTCATAACTCCGCTGTTACTGGTCCGATCCGGGTTGTTTTACGAACTTGACCAAGCTTTCATAGACATTAACAATCTGATACAGTTTGGTAAAGATCAGATGAAAAATGAAGGTCCTATCGTCTTAACGATGCAAAATATATCATTTTAAACTAAATCAAGGGCCATAACTCCGATGTTACTGGTCCGATAAGAATGGTTTTCGAACTTGTCCGAGCTTTCATTGATATTAACAACCTGATAAAGTTTGGTAAAGATCGGATGAACAATGAAGCTCCTATAGTCTTAACGAGGCAAAATACAGCATTTTTAACTAAATCAAGGGCAATAACTCCGCTGTTTCTAGTCCGATATGGCTGGTTTTCGAGCTTGTCCAAGCTTTCATTGATATTAACAATCTGATCAAGTTTGGTAAAGATCAGATGAACAATGAAGCCCCTATCGTCTTAACGAGGCAAAATATAGCATTTTTTAACTAAATCAAGGGCCATAACTCCGCTGTTACTGGTCTGATATGGCTGGTTTTGAAACTTGTTCGAGCTTTCAATGACATTAACAATCTGATAAAGATTGGTAAAGATGGATGAACAATGAAGCCCCTATCGTCTTAACAATGCAAAATATAGGATTTTTAACTAAATCAAGGGCCACAACTCCGCTGTTACTAGTCCGATCTGGCTGGTTTTCGAACTTGTCCGAGCTTTCATTGATATTAACAATGTGGTAAAGTTTGGTAAAGATAGGATGAAAAATAAAGGCCCTATCGTCTTAACGAGGCAAAATTTAGCAATATAGCATTTTTAACTAAATCAAGGGCCATAACTCCGCTGTTACTTGTCCGATCTGGCTGGTTTTCGAACTCATCCGAGCTTTCATTGATATTAACAACCTGTTAAAGTTTGGTAAAGATCGGATGAAAAATGAAGGCCCTATGGTCTTAACGAGACAAAAGTTAACAACAGACGACGGACGACGAGGGACGGACGACGGACAACTCGGCATCCCATAAGCCAGTAGAGCTAATAATGTAACGTCCCAGTCAAGCTTAAACACCGGAAGTAAAATCTGCATTTTGTAAATAATGGAATACGCACGAAACACCAATCCATCAATCATTTGAACACTTTGATTGTCGATACGCTCGAAAATTAAAATGTTTGAGTGAAAAGGAAATTGCTTGCGTATCTGGTACGCATTGTCAGGGAAATTAATTGGGTAAT
Organism: Cyrtodaria siliqua; assembly: GCA_037043455.1. NCBI lineage: Eukaryota > Metazoa > Mollusca > Bivalvia > Adapedonta > Hiatellidae > Cyrtodaria > Cyrtodaria siliqua. The sequence goes on from JAWPHD010008207.1 coordinate 19,639, forward strand.
TGGCAATTTTAATTGAGTGAAATACGCAGATACGCTGCTTATCTGGGGCACTGGCCATGTGGTTCCAGAGAAGATTTTTTTTCTTCAGTTTTTCCCTATACAAGCCTATGTAAAACTGTGACCCCAGGGTTCTCCACAGCGCCTTTAAGGCACCGCGCTAGCGCGGTGCTTGAAAATCAAAATCCTTATTTGCGCTGTCCTTGAAATTAGCGCGGTCCTTTAAATCCCAAGCGCGGTGCTTTGATTTTCTTGATTCGTGTTGCTTATCGTCCGACACATACACTATAAACAGACCTCCTACACAGGATGTAAGTCACGCGCTATCGGTGTGAAATACTACACGTCAAGGACAAGTGTGTACAGTTGTATAAACCAGTCAAATCAGGCAGAGATACGGTGTTGTCGCGTTGCGTTAGCTGTGTATCACTTGACTTTATTGTTGATCATTATTATGTCCCGACAAACGAAACTTGATGGGATTAATTAGATAAGATGAAGCGATGTGACATAATTGATTGGATAATGTGATTTAAATACATGATGAGTGATTATTAAGGAGTTGTTAAAAAATATATGATGTTTTGATGTTCGTCGGCTCTCTGCGTGGATCGTCTGCAGTTTGTAAGTATTAATTTGTTGCAGATTATTTAAATTACTCGATACTTTCAGAGATTTGTTAATATCTTTAATTAATTAAGTTAATGAAGTTAAACTGGGTTACTTTGCTATAAAATGCCCGATGTTTCTATTAATTTATCATAACAAAATGTCAAAGCGAAGTAGTAAGAGACCCTTAGATGGGGGAATTGGCAAGTTTTTTGTGGTAAGAAATGTTGAGGCTGCATCTACTGTCTGTGACTCAGCATCTGAACCAGTCGCCAAAAGAGCCAGGGTCAGACTGACCGGGTTCAATCCAGACTGGGAGAAAGACTTCAAATGGGTTGAGGAAATGGAAAATGGTTAGTAAATAAATACATGTAGTTTAAGGGCAATCAATGTAAAGAATGAATATTAATATTATTTTATTCAAATGCAGATTATTGTAAAGTGTATGGTAGCTGATTATGGTCTAAATTTAATGGATAAAGAGTTTGTTGTATTGGGGTATATTTATTGCAGATTATATTATGTCATGTTGTAGTTTGTACTAGGGTACTGTATATTATATTTATGTACAGATTATATTTCTGTTCTGTATAATGTTTTGTCTGTATATTACATGTGGAAATGAGTTAATAAAATACTATTTTACTGTATAATTATATTCTCTTTATATAGTTCTTCCCCATCTTCATTTTATAATTAAAAATCATCTCAGGGCATATGGTGCACCCTAGAATTGGAAAAAAAAATCGACAAAGGGAGGGGCCGGCCCCCTCCCAAACCCACCCCCCGCGCTGCCTATGCCAGCGCCTGAAAAAAATCCTGTGGAGGACCCTGGACCCCCGGGGTGGGGCCAAATGTGACCCCTGGGTCACCATTTGAACAAACTTGGTAGAGGACCACAAGCTAATAGCAAATGGAAAATATTAAACCTCTGGCTCTTGCAGTTTCAGAGAAGATTTTTTAAGTTTTTCCCTATACATGTCTATGTAAAACATGTGACCCCCGGGGCGGGGCCAAATGTGACCCGAGGATCACCATTTGAACAAACCTGGTAAAGGACCATAAGCTTGTAGTAAATGCAAAATATCAAACCTCTGGCTGTTGCAGACCTGTTTACCCCTTGTATGCTTTATCAGTAGTTATCAAAGGGACTGTCAGTAGTTTTTGGATGTCCATCAGTAGTTTTCGTGTTTTGCATAGTTAGCCTCATTAAAATACATGTAGACTTATTAATTAGCTCTTATTCTGCTGATTTGTATATACATGTATCCTTCCTCTCAAGTATAATTAATATTCAAAAGAAGAATACAAAGAAATTGCAGAAAAATGAATGATCCACAGCAAACAGTGCTGACCCTGATCAGTTCAGTTCCTAATATGGGAACTATCTGATCTGGGTCCAGTGGGATTACACTGATATGTAATTATTATGTGATAAGCAAATACTCAAGTGATATAACTTGAAAATTTAATCCTTTGCTTGATGAATATTCATTTAAAAATTTATGACTTTATGAATATTAACTGAATTTTTTATAATGGCATAAGAAACAAGGGAATTTTTTGCCATAACAGTCAAGTGTAAAATCAAATATGTTGCATTCTGTATTACAAATCAAACAGAGCAAACCCTGATCAAACAGCTCCTACAGGAGCTGTCTGATCTGTATCTACTCTGTTTGCAAAAAGTGTAAAATGGTGTATTTATCAAGCACAAGTTTATTCATATATATTAATCAAACAAAAACAGTTCAAGAAAAACTTTTACTAATTCTTTCAAATTTACAAAATCATAACTTTTACAAATTCAATCAACTTTACCAAATCATAGCACATGACCAGACATACATGTAGCAATATACTTCCCATTATAGATTGGATGAATACATGTAAAATCACACATGCATACAGAACAGTGAACAAAGTTTACTCCTTTCTTCGACGACTCCAGGCAGTGCCATAACTGTCGATATGATTATTTATATTTTTGGCTGTTTTTTCTCTTTTTCTTGTCCGAAAAACCTTCATCTCCGGCTTTCCGTTTTGCCGACATTATCACATTTTAACGATAATGATAGAGTGTTCCGATTGCCCCGATTAACACGAGGAAATACGCTTGAAAGTATTTATAATATTAATGAGCGCTCAAATAACATAGATGCGTTTATATTGAGCGGCGAGGTATTTTAATACTGGAATGGTGCAAAACAGCGGAAAGACTCAAATTTATACCGATCCGTAGCAATTTCGTTCTTAATTCGTAGTGCATAGTTTTTCATGTCAAAACGTAGAAACTACAGCCAAAACGTAGCAGTAAACAGGTCTGCTGTTGTAGTTTCCGAGATTTTTAAAAAAAAATCCTATATTTGTCTATGTAAAACTGTGACACCCAGGGCAGGGACGAATATCGACCCCAGGGTCACCATTTGAACAAACTTAGTAGAGGACCATAAACTGATGCTACATGTAATACATGAGAGCTCTGTGCCTTGTGGTTTCAGAGAAGTAGATTTTTTAAAGTTTTTTCCTATATGTCAATATGAAAAACATGCAAAACCTCAATATACAAACTTTGGACCCCCGGGGCACGGCCATTTTTGACCCCGGGGACTTTATTTGAACAATCTTGATAGTCTAGGCCTTGGCGATCATTTTAAAAGAAAAACTGTTGAAATCTGTCCAGCGGTTCTGGAGAAGAAGATTTTTTAAGGTTTCGACCATATATGGTAATGGCAGCCATCTTGGATGTAGTGCTGACCTAATTTTAACAAATCGAAAAAGCATTCATCTAAGGATCATCCATGTGAAGTTTGGTCAAAATTAGCCAAGCGGTTTCTGAGGAGAAGTTGTTTGAAGAAAAGTTAACGGACGACAGACAGACGACAGACAGACGACGGACGACAGACAACACACCATCCCATAAGCTCTGCTGGCCCTTGGCCAGTAGAACTAAAAAAAAGAAAAGTTTCAAGTCTGGGGCGGGGTGGGTTGGGGGGAGGGGAGGTGATGGGGTGAGAGGCGTGGGGGTGGTGGGGGCGGGGAGGGTTGCAACATATATTTGTAAGAATTGACTAAAACAACACAGAAATATTTAAAAAAAATAAAAATAAAAAAAAGGTGTGGGGGGTGGGAGGGAGCCCATGACCCAATATGGGTGAAGTAATAAGATGCATAATGCTATAACAAATCCCAAACCAAAATTATAGATATATACATGCTTACATGCAAACCTAGATCTGCATTTTATTTTATGGGCCATCACAATTTGGGTTCCATGGGAGCCCAGAATTTGCAGAAGACAAAATTACTTATCCAACCCTTTACAACATACTATAAGGAAACCAATTCCAAAATTTAGTTCAGCTAGGATAAAAAATATAAGAGATATAGACCTGTAAACACAGCTGACACGCAAAATTTGATGTGAAACAGACATATTATAAGAGCTATCAGAATTTGGGTTCCATGGGAGCCCAGGGGTTACAGGAACCAAAATTACTTAAGCAGTCCTTACGATAATGCTATAAGTAAGCTAATGGCCAAATTTGGTTGTGCTAGGGTAAGAATTGTAAGAGATATAGTCTTGTAAACACAGCTTACACGCAAAATTTGATGTGAAATGGGACACATTTTATGGGCTATCATAATTTGCGTTCCATGGGAGCCCATGGGTTACAGGAACCAAAATTGCTTATGCAGCTTAAGATAATGCTACAAGGAAGCCCATGAACAAATTTGGTTGTGGTAGGATAAGAAATGTAAGAGATATAGACTTGTAAACACAGCTTACACGTAAACCTTGATGTGGGACGCCGACTCCGACGCCAACGCCGACGCCGGGGTGATTACATAAGCTCTCTTATTCTTCGAATAGTCGAGCTAAAAAAGGCAAAACATCTGGTAAAGATCAGATGAAAAATGAAAGCCCTATCGTATTAACGAGGCAAAATATAGCATTTTTAACTAAATCAAGGGTCATAACTCTGCTGCTATTTGTCCGATCTGGCTGGTTTTCGAACTTGTGCGAGCTTTCATTGATATTAACAATCTGGTAAAGTTTGGTAAAGATCGGATGAAAAATGAAGGCCTTTGGCCAGTAGAGCTAAAAAGCATCAGCTCCAAAAAGTAGGTCAAGGTCATAGATGAAATCCAGGCATCCAAAAAAAGATGCACTATCAAAAACACACAACTTTGTCAAAATAGAATATGTTTTCTTCCAAAGATTAAGCTATAAATTAGGTTTAAAACATCTAGTGCATAATTCTATTTCATGAGAAAGTGATGTAAATGTAACAATTAAAATTATCTGCCCTTTGCTTGGATGGTGAAGGTCATATCCAAATTTGCTTTGTCACGTTGCAATGTACCACTCAAGATACAACTATAAGCAAAGTTTGAAAGTTCTTAGCGCATACAGTTTGTGAAAAAGTGACCTAAATGCCAAAGTTGAAGGTAAAAATTATGAGGTTATCTGCCCTTTGCTTGGAGGGTCAAGGTCACTTCCACATTTGCTTTGTCACGTTGCCATGTACCACCTAAGATACAATTATAAGCAAAGTTTGAAAGTTCTAGTGCATAAAGTTTGTGAAAAAGTTACCTAAACGCAAAAGTTGAACCTAAAAATTAGTAAGTTATCTGCCCTTTGCTTGGAGGGTCAAGGTCACTTCCACATTTGCTTTGTCACGTTGCGATGTACCACCCAAGATACAACTATAAGCAAAGTTTGAAAGGTCTAGTGCATACAGTTTGTGAGAAAATGACCTAAACGCAAAACTTGAATGTTGACGCCGCCGCCGGAAAAGCAACACCTATGTCTCTTTTTTTCTTCGAAAAGGCGAGACAAAAACTGTTAATGCTCCATCTATATCTATGAACTATTTCATGGGTGAAATTGGTCATTTCATACTTTATGTGTTTAAACAAATTAGGCCACAAAGTCTGATGCACTCCCTTAAAAAGGTCAACCAACAACAGACTTTAAAACTAGCAGCATCACGTTAGTTTTTCTACATTATACAGTTTATGTTATACGGTACAGTCGATTTCGGTTATTTGCATAGCATATTTGTCAAGAAAATATATGCGATTAACCGGAGTATTCGTATAGCCAAAACTGAACATTTTGTACATGTAGCGGTGCACGTTTCTACTTTCGTTTTACTGTTCTGTTAATACTTACATAGAAACTCCATAAAAGCGAGTTAATTCTATGTAAGATGTTTGATAGGATTAATATTGTGCATATCCGTTTTGTATTTACTGTTATTTGATAGATGTTATGCAATATTTATGCATATTTGTTTTCTTTCACCCTACGTCGCTTTTCTATGGTTTGTCGTGTGAATTACACAGCCATGATAATAACACAAAAGCTTATTTCATTTTTCATTTATTAAGTAACCTCTATGAGCTACTCAATGTCATATGCATCTCTACCGACACTATCAAACTGAGAGCAATAAATAATTAACAACACATTGCTTTACATTGAGTACAAACTTATTATTAAATCGTGTATGCTAATTGGTGAGTGATCGTCATGGCGTGGAAGCTTTACGGAAGCCGCACAAAATGGCAAACTTTCTCTCGGCAAGACAATTAGCACCTTTTGTCAATCAATTTGCCTCGGGCTTATCTCTGTGACCACGTCAATCAATTAACAGTTGAAAAATACAGGTAAATTTGACTTTCAGTATGCAATTAGCCAGATATTCGTTATGCAATTATCCGGAATGTGACAAAAACCTATACAGGGTTTTTTACGTGCAAAAGAATACAAATGGTTTTGTGTTTCAAAACTTTATGCAATTAACCGAAATATGCAATTAACCGATATGCGATTAAACGGAATCGACTGTATCATAAAACTCTAAACAGAAAAACCAGACAGTGAACTTCCTTATTTTGAAAATCAACATTAATAATTATTTGAATAGTTCACCTACATGCAGAAAACTAAGTTTCCAAATACTGAACGAGATTTCAGACGAGAGCCGAGACATCTGAGAGGAAAACATTTCTGAAATAATTAAATTAATAGTGTCGTTACAAAAACAAGAGGCCCATGTTGGCCTGTAGACACTCTACTGGTATGATGTGATTCAGAACCATAAACATGATAGAGGCCAACCCAAGAAACATGTTTCCTATATATAACTCTATGTAAACTTTGGGTTATCGTGGCGGCCATTTTGAATATTTGACAACGAAAAACACAAACTTGATAGAGGCCAACAACAGGAACATGTATATGATATTTAACTAGAATGGAATAAGTGGTAATATGTCGTTTGATAAATGTCCTTAAATTTGACCTAAGTTTAGCCATGGTGGGCATCATGGATGACTGGAGGCCCCATAACACAAATCTGATGGGGACTAACCCAAAGATCATTGTAAGTTTCATCATCAAAATCTTTCAAGCGTTTTCAGAGAAGATGTCATTTTTAACGTTTTCCTATATAACTCTATGTAAACTTTGGGTCGCTGTGGCAGCCATTTTGATTATTCCCAATAACAAAAAACACAAACTTGATAGTGGCCAACCCAAGGAACATGTTTATGATATTTCACAAGAATGGAATAAGTGGATTCGGAGATGAAATTTCCTTAAATTTGACCTAATTTTAGCCATGGTGGCCATCTTGGATGATTCACTTGACGTGTTGCCCACTTCGCACTGTGTTGGAAGATCATCAATAGAATGTTACTGGCGGCCGCGAAAAGCACAATTCTGAGGGGAACTATCCTAAAGATCAATGTAATGAAGTTTCATCAAAATCCTTCAAGCAGTTTCAAAGAAGATGTCATTTTTAGCCTTTTCCTATATAACTCTATGTTAACTTTGGGTCGCTGTGGTGGCCATTTTGATTATTCGCTAACAGCTTCAAAAACAAGAGCTGTCGGAGAACAGCGCAGCTCGACTATTCGATTTTTCAGAGAATAATAAATTTATAGCTAGTATGTACCATCAGAAAACAAGACTACAACAATGTGGAGTGGGGTTGGGAGCACAACATAACTATGTGTAAGAATTGAAAACGACACAGAAATATGTAAAACAATAAATAAAAATAAAAAATTCCGAGTTTTGAGTGGGGGGGTGGGGGGGGGGGGGAGGGGGAACATAGATCTGCCTTTATTGCACATATATGTGTAATAATTGACTAAAACAACAAAGAAATATGTAAAAAAAAAAAAAAAAAAGTTTCAACAGGTAGGGGGGTGGGGGAGGGGGTGGGGGTGAGAGGCGGGATGTTGGGTGGGTGGGGGGCCGGGAGGGGGGGCAACATATATGTGTAAGAATTGACTAAAACAACAAAGAAATATGTAAAAACAAGAGGTCAATGACCTTGAAGCTCTACCGATTGATTTTGATTTTAGGAAGTAGTCGCTACAGACTTGTTTTTTGAAAATCTATTTTTAACCGTTGCGGCCATCTTGAATTTCCGGCCGACCTGAAATTTTGCTAAGATCAATAAGACATTAAGAGCAACATTCCTGTGAAGTTTCATGAAAATCCGTCAGGTAGTTTCAAAGAAGTAGTCGCTACAAGTTTTCATTATATAACTCTATGTAAACAAAGCAGCCATGTTTAAGGTCAAATCAAAACGATTTTCGACAAGGACCAACATCATGTCATACTGATCATTTTAGAAAAAGTCCCATATCAATATCTCTTATTGTTTTGAAGAAGTAGTCGCTACAAACTTATTTATTTTAAATCTATTTTTAGCTGTGGCGGCCATCTTGAATTTCCGGCCGACCTGAAATTTTTCTAGGATCAACTAGACATTAAGAGCAACATTCCTGTGAAGTTTCATGAACATCCGTCAAGTAGTTTCAGAGGAGTAGTCGCTACAAGTTTTTACTATATATAACTCTATGTAACCAAAGATGGCCACTGGCAGCCATGTTTAACGTCGAATCAAAATAATTTTCCACAAGGATCTACATCATGTCATGCTGATCATTTTAGAAAAAGTCCCATATCAATATCACTTATAGTTTTCAAGAAGTAGTCGCTACAAACTTATTTTTTAAAAATCTATTTTTAGCTGTGACGGCCATCTTGAATTTCCGGCCGACCTGAAATTTTGATAGGATCAATTAGACATCAAGAGCAACATTCCTGTAAAGTTTCATGACAATCCGCCAAGTAGTTTCAGAGGAGTAGTCGCTACAAGTTTTTACTATATAACTCTATGTAAACAAAGATGGCCGCTGGCAGCCATGTTTAACGTTGAATCAAAACGATTTTTGACTAGGATCAACATCATGTAATGCTGATCATTTTAGAAAAAGTCCCATATCAATATCACTTATAGTTTTCAAGAAGTAGTCGCTACAAACTTATTTTTTAAAAATCTATTTTTAGCTGTGACGGCCATCTTGAATTTCCGGCCGACCTGAAATTTTTCTAGGATCAATCAGACATCAAGAGCAACATTTCTGTAAAATTTCATGAATATCCGCCAAGTAGTTTCAGAGAAGTAGTCGCTACAAGTTTTTACTATATAACTCTATGTAAACAAAGATGGCCGCTGGCAGCCATGTTTAACGTTGAATCAAAACGATTTTTGACTAGGATCAACATCATGTCATGCTGATCATTTTAGAAAAAGTCCCATATCAATATCACTTATAGTTTTCAAGAAGAAGTCGCTACAAACTTGTATTTTAAAACTCTATTTTTAGCTTTGGCGGCCATCTTGGATTTCACATCAACATGAATTTTTGCTAGGATCAACTAGACTTTATGGGCAACATTTCTGTAAAGTTTCATGAATATCCATCCAGTAGTTTCAGCTGTGAAGTCGCTACAAGTTTTTACTATATAACTCTATGTAAACAAAGATGGCCGCTGGCAGCCATGTTTAACGTTGAATCAAAACGATTTTTGACTAGGATCAACATCATGTCATGCTGATCATTTTAGAAAAAGTCCCATATCAATATCACTTATAGTTTTCAAGAAGAAGTCGCTACAAACTTGTATTTTAAAACTCTATTTTTAGCTTTGGCGGCCATCTTGGATTTCACATCAACATGAATTTTTGCTAGGATCAACTAGACTTTATGGGCAACATTTCTGTAAAGTTTCATGAATATCCATCCAGTAGTTTCAGCTGTGAAGTCGCTACAAGTTTTTACTATATAACTCTATGTAAACAAAGATGGCCGCTGGCAGCCATGTTTAACGTTGAATCAAAACGATTTTTGACTAGGATCAACATCATGTCATGCTGATCATTTTAGAAAAAGTCCCATATCAATATCACTTATAGTTTTCAAGAAGAAGTCGCTACAAACTTGTATTTTAAAACTCTATTTTTAGCTTTGGCGGCCATCTTGGATTTCACATCAACATGAATTTTTGCTAGGATCAACTAGACTTTATGGGCAACATTTCTGTAAAGTTTCATGAATATCCATCCAGTAGTTTCAGCTGTGAAGTCGCTACAAGTTTTTACTATATAACTCTATGTAAACAAAGATGGCCGCTGGCAGCCATGTTTAACGTTGAATCAAAACGATTTTTGACTAGGATCAACATCATGTCATGCTGATCATTTTAGAAAAAGTCCCATATCAATATCACTTATAGTTTTCAAGAAGAAGTCGCTACAAACTTGTATTTTAAAACTCTATTTTTAGCTTTGGCGGCCATCTTGGATTTCACATCAACATGAATTTTTGCTAGGATCAACTAGACTTTATGGGCAACATTTCTGTAAAGTTTCATGAATATCCATCCAGTAGTTTCAGCTGTGAAGTCGCTACAAATAAAAGTTTACGGACAGACGGACAGACAGACGGACAGACAGACGGACGACGGACTCCACACCACGGCATAAGCTCTGCTGATCTCTGATCAGTAGAGCTAATAAAAAAATAAAAATTCAAGTGGGGGGGGGGGGGGGGGGGGGGGGGGGGGGGGGGTGCGGGGAGGGGGCAACACATATGTGTAAGAATTGACTAAAACAACACAGAAATATGTAATAAAATAAAAAAAAAGCTGTGGAGGGGAGTGGGGGTGGGGGGTGGGTGGGATTTGGGAGCCCATGTCCCAATATGGGTGAAGTAATAAGATGCATAATGCTATAACAAATCCCAAACCAAAATTATAGATATATACATGCTTACATGCAAACCTAGATCTGCCTTTATTGCACATTTTATGGGCCATCACAATTTGGGTTCCATGGGAGCCCATAATTTGCAGAAGACAAAATTACTTATCCAACCCTTTACAACATACTATAAGGAAACCAATTCCAAAATTTAGTTCAGCTAGGACAAGAAATGTAAGAGATATAGACCTGTAAACACAGCTTACATGCAAAATTTTATGTGAAACAGACATATTTTAAGGGCTATCAGAATTTGGGTTCCATGGGAGCCCAGGGGTTACAGGAACCTACATTACTGAAGCAGCCCTTACGATAATGCTATAAGAAAGCTAATGGCCAAATTTGGTTGTGCTAGGGTAAAAATTGTAAGAGATAATAGACTTGTAAACACTGCTTACACGCAAAATTTGATGTGAAATGGGACACATTTTATGGGCTATCATAATTTAGGTTCCATGGGAGCCCATGGGTTACATGAACCAAAATTGCTTAAGCAGCCCTTAAGATAATGTTATAAGGAAGCCCATGAACAAATTTGGTTGTGCTAGGATAAGAAATGTAAGAGATATAGACTTGTAAACACAGCTTACAGTAAACCTTGATGTAGGACGCCGACGCCGACGCCGATCCAAGGGTGATTACATAAGCTCTTATTCTTCGAATAGTCGAGCTAAAAATGGGGTAGGAAGGTAGGCAAAACTTTTTTTTTTATTTCTTGTTTTATTATTAATGACCTTATTTTTGTCAATGAAAAAACACTTTTAATATGATAAACAATACTGGGGAAGGTATTAAATGGCCCTTTTTCAATATTTGGTACACCGGAAACCCCAGGGGTCGTGGGTTCAAATCTAACTGGAGGCATTTTTTTCTCCATAACAAACCTTGGTTCATGGGTTCAAATTACTATTTAATTGTAATATTTAATTGTAAAAACAAAAATCTTTTTAATTTTTTTTTTTTTTTTTTCCAATAAAAAAAGTTAGGGTCGGCGGCTAAATAATAGGGTCGGTCGGGTTAGCGGAAACACACTTTTTTCTTTTGAGCCTTTTCTTTTAAGCCTAACGAAAAATACAAACTTGATAGAGGCCAACCCAAGGAACATATTTATGATATTTCACAAGACTGGAATAAGTGGTTTCGGAGATGTTTGAAATTTCCTTAAAGTTTAGCCATGGTGGCCATCTTGGATGACTGGCGGCCGTGAAAAATGTAAATCTGAGGGGACTATCCTAAATATCATTGTAATGAAATTTCATCAAAATCCTTCAAGCGGTTTCAAAGACAATGTCATTTTTAGCCTTTTCCTATATAACTCTATGTAAACTTTGAGTCGCCGTGGCGGCCATTTTGATTATTCGACGATAACGAAAAACACAAATTTGATAGAGGCCAACCCAAGGAACATGTTTATGTTATTTCTCAATAATGGAATAAGTGGTTTCGTCGGAGACGTCGTTTTAAAATTCCATAAATTTGACTTTGTTTTAGCCATTGCGGCCACCTTGGAAGACTGGCGGCCATGAAAAACACAAATCTGAGAGGGGCCCTCCCAAGAAACATTGTGATGAAGTTTCATCAAAATTCTTCAAGCGGTTTCAGAGGAGAAGTCGATTTTATAAAATTGCTAACAGACGGATGGACGACGGACAAAAAGTGATCGCATAAGCTCGCCTGGCCTTTGGCCAGGCCAGTTGAGCTAAAAATTACTTGATCTGCAAAACATCCTTCTCTTTGGAGAGTTTCATGCATTGACCTTTGGTATTTAACACCGAGTCAATTAAAATTACAATAACGGCAGTTGCTAATGCAGGCATTGCGTAATGTCTTCAGATACAACGCCGGAAGGTGTGGTAGGAGTCGTGCCACATACCTATCTATATTCTCTACAGGCCACATCACAGCCCTGTGGTAGGTTCAGAATATAAAACATAACAGCTATGATTCTCACAGCCACCAGGGATTAAGAATTATAAGAGATTCCTGGTGCTACCAGTGAATAAACAAGAGGCCCAAGAGGGCCTATATTGCTCTACTGGCTATATGGAGTATTGGATGGGGAACACACCAACAACATGCTGATCATTCCCTGCCAAGTTTCACTGAAATCCAGCCAGTGGTTCAAGAAAACTTTTCTGGATAAAGTTTTTGTATATTGAGCCATAACTCATTCAACCAGTACACATCGATGATAGGCGCCAACTGGGCTTGGTACTCATCTCTGCCAAAATGTCTATATTTTTGTGGTAGAGGCATACCACCCACTTTTTCCCTCCTGAGTAGAACCAGGTCCTTTTTCTATCTACAGACTCTGGTAGAACCAATTCTATATATACCTCCCACGAGCTGTAAGACTCCCAGGGGTTGGGGGGACAAGGGACCATGGCATTTATTTTAGGGGAGCAAGGGAACATTGTAATTTTCACGGAACAAGAGAACATTGGCATATATTTTTAGGGAACAAGGGAACACGAGTATATTATAATCAATAGAACAGCAGGGTTTATTTACACATGTTATACCATGAGATTTAATCATTTGAACTGTGATATGAGTAACAAAACAGGTCTATCATGTTAGTCTTATAATTAAATCACGGATTTTTCATAAATATAATGTGCACTTAACTGCTTAATAGAAATGTAGCTGTAAGAACTTATTTAAGTTCTTGAACTGATAAACTGTTATTGTTGTTTTATACCTTATTAGATGTTTACTTATGTTAATTGTGTTGTATAATCAGAATTAAGCTTTTGTTATTTTATAACCTCATATATGTCCAAATTATTATGTGATTACTATGCCAGTGATGGCCCATGACTGGAAATAAAAGGTATTATATTCTATTCTTTTCTAGGAAATCAAATTCTAACATATAGCTTTAATATAAAAACCCTCCAAAATGTTCACAAAAAGTTAACATTTCAAGCAAATCGAGATGACAACATGTTATCAACACATGGAAATCTTGATTTTTTTTAAAACTCATGGCGTCCCGTTAGTTTTCCTCTTAACTTGCATTTGTCCAATCATTAATATTAATTGTTAGAATAGTTCAAAGCAAATTATTTTTGCATATAATTATTACTAACTTTTTACAATATTGCACCAGTAATATATTTAAAAATTTGATAAAATAGTGAAGAAAGTTGAAATCGCAATTTTTTTATTTAATTATATGCAAGCAGTTTTGATGTCAAAATGACGCAGGATATAACTTAACCGAGGAGTAAATTTTAATGATACCGAAGCATTGTGGTGTAGTGGTTATAGCGTCTGCCTTGCACAGGGATCAAAATGGGATGCGATGTAGTACTGGTTTTTACGGACCAGTGGACCTTAAGGGGTACTGGTCCGTGTCAATCGGTACTGGTCCGTATAATAAATATCCATAAAATCAGAACAAAAATCATTCTAACATATATAAAGCCATTTTATTATACAATTCACCATTCGTGTATATTATCTACTTGACTAGAAAACAGTCTAGGAAGTGACCGACGAAAATGTGTGACATTCAGAAACACGTGTCGCGTTACTTTGTCACTCGCGACCACTGGTGTAAATCGACTGTTTTCTCTGATAAAACATACTAAAACACGCAGAGGTGACCTCTGTAAGGTTCAAAATCGTCCTACATTGTCTTTTATTTGCATTTAGACACGAGAAAGTAAAAATCTCTTACATGCTAAGCCTTTGACCGCACACATACCTATGAAAACAAATGGGCGCCGCCATTTTGATTTGCCGTCATTTATAAGATGCGTAGCGATTGGTTCACAGCCAGCGTTTCCTGCCAATCACAAGTGATCACTTCCTAGACTGTTTTCTAGTCAAGTACAAGAGCCGTGTCTCCCATATTTATTATTTTCTGTCATCTCATTTTCAGACGCTTTTGTCCTTTTGTTGTATGTATGCAAGGTGTGTATTTGACGATGTTGGGTAGACTACAGCAGATTACAGCACTCGCAAATACGGACTAGTGCACCTGTTTGTGTACTCGCCCGTACCTCGTCCAGCGAGCGCCCATTTCGTTCCCTGTTGCATTTGGGAGGTCGTGGGTTCGAGTCCCCTGACCGCATCATACCAAAGACTTTAAAAATGACCTTGAAGCTCTACTGATTGATTTTGATTTCAGGAAGTAGTCGCTACAGACTCGTTTTTTGAAAATCTATTTTTAACCGTGGTGGCCATCTTGAATTTCCGGCCGACCTGAAATTTTGCTAGGATCAATTAGACATTAAGAGCAACATTCCTGTGAAGTTTCATAAAAATCCGTCAAGTAGTTTCAGAGGAGTAGTCGCTACAAGTTTTCATTATATAACTCTATGTAAACAAAGATGGCCGCTGGTAGCCATGTTTAACGTCAAATCAAAACGATTTTCGACAAGGACCAACATCATGTCATACTAATCATTTTAGAAAAAGTCCCATATCAATATCTCTTATAGTTTTGAAGAAGTAGTCGCTACAAACTTATTTATTTTAAATCTATTTTTAGCTGTGGCGGCCATCTTGAATTAAAATCATACAGATGTTTATTTACAAATAAATGTGTCGAATGTTTCTTTCTCTTTTCCTGTTAATTATTGTACCATTTCCACAATGTTGTGTTAAACCTTTGACTTTTGCTATGTAAAC
Source organism: Cyrtodaria siliqua (assembly GCA_037043455.1). NCBI lineage: Eukaryota > Metazoa > Mollusca > Bivalvia > Adapedonta > Hiatellidae > Cyrtodaria > Cyrtodaria siliqua. The sequence continues at coordinate 35,019 of JAWPHD010008207.1, forward strand.
AAATGGCCTACAACTTATCATGACAATGTCAAGGTCAGATGTGAACAATTCTGAAGACCAAGTAAATTGGTCTAAAAGAGCCAAAATGTCTCTCTTGATGACTGATAAAATGTGTATAAATATATATAGTGAAAATCAGGAGATTACTGAAAACACAGTCATGCACTTTCAACGATGTCTGCGGCGTCGGATCAATTTTTTACGATAATTTAGCTGAACAGATTGATCAAGTAATGTTTATTATAGCAAGTTACAATGATAAAACTGCATCTTTATCGACTGTAATCACACAATAAAACATTTATGTTTTGAAGTACACTTTTATTTACTATAACCGCCATATTGTCATTTTGCATATTAATTAAATTCCCGTGATATTCCAGTGTCCATTCTAGAAACTCAAAAGTAGGGGGGAATTCAAAAATATTGGGTGGATTCCTTAAAACGTATAGCATATGGCTTCAACTTTATTCTTACAGCTTTACATGTCAAAAGACAGCTTCCCGAGTATCCTTCTCTGCTTCTTCGATTTAAACTCTTGCAGGGCACTTGTGGGGTCAAGGTCCTTCAGTGGAGGGCCTTCAATGGCAAACGTCATTAAACGCCGCATTGCTGAATCTCCCGAGTCTATTTCTGTGACCAGTTTTGATAAGGTTTTGCTCAGAGAAGCCTCTTTCACAAACTGCTGTTTGAACTAGGACAGTTAGGGCAATGTTTACCGGTGCTAATTTGCAGAATCGTCTGTAGACGAAATTTAAAAGATTGTAAATTTCCGATAACAATCCTAATTTTGCAATTTAATACTAGATAGTATCCTGTCTTCAAGAAATAAAATGATTACAAATCGAAAGAATTAAAATAAAGCTCAAAAGAGAAATATATATGTAAATATATTTCGTTCATTGTGAATGACGTGGCGAAATTCGTATTACGCATACAACCAGTTACTCCTACAGTTCCCTCCAGAGTCCCTTACTATATATACTAAGGGAGAGAACCGTGAGACAGAGGTTTTAGTCAATCGTGACAGCTACATATTCGTGTTTTTAAGCTTTTATTTAAGTTTGTCAGAACTCATATTCTCCATTTGTCGGATAGTCGCTGGTTCAAAATTATGTGCGCTAATCCCGCATTCCGTGAAAAAACATGCGGGATCTACAAAAAATTGGCGTGAATCCCGCAATCGCGCGTTCTAGAATGGACACTGTATTTTCGTGTGAGGTGAAGGCACTCATATTCACCTCATCAAATAAGTCCACTATCAACTGACAACATCGAGGGATTTTTGGAGTGGAACAAACTCTCCTGGGAGCATAACTGAGGTCTAAATTAACTTTAAAGATAAAAAATTGGATGCTGTTCAGAGAATTGCGAGTGCCAAAAGGAAAAGTTATTCGCAATTTTGAAATTGTTTGAATTTTAAGGGAAATATTTATTGGCGCACCGGTCACGATCATATAAAATAATGACAGATGTTATATATATTTTTTAACTTCCTTTGAAAAGGTTGACCGTTGCAACTTTATTAAGATAAATATAACACATATTTCCGTTTAAATAGGTAAATAAATATATTGATAATCGCTTTAAATGCCTGAAATGTTATTTCAATGCATACTTTACAGACCTGTTAAATTCTACTTGTCCGCTCGTCATGAGGAGTGACTTGTCAGGCCTTGCGAGTGGGTATTTCCTTCTGGTCGTCCTTACAGACAAGTGACTTTTGATATTAGTAACAAAATAAATCAAGACTTCATTGTTTCCTTTTATTCTGGCGAAGAAATTCCACAAGTTTGCTTAAACTAAATAAATAGCCAATAAATTACACTCCAATACACAGGAAGTAAACATGAAAATATTTGTTACCCATGGTTACTTCGGTGATAGGGTATAAAGCCGAGATTTCCGAATTTCGTAGAACGTGTCGTGATCGAATTATCCAATACTAAACTAATAGTTTTTATCAATAAAACACTGCAACCGGACCATTATATACTAGGTAAAAAAAGTTTTGGACCAGGGTATATAAAGTCATATAAAAATAAAACTAGTGGACAAAATTTAAGTATCTTTTCTTAGTAACCAAGGTCTACCCTACTCGGTTAATTCGGTACCAGAAACATTAAATTCCAAAAAATATTTGATTTTAAAAAAATAGCGCTAACACACAAAGGGTCTGTAAAAAATGTTGCAAAGTCCATACAAAGTAACAGTTACGGGACACATTCGAGTAACCAATAAAAAAGATTATTATTTTTTCGCAAACTTTCATTGTAAACGATAAATATTGTTGATTGTTGATCTATTGTGAATTATCAACAGAGATAATAAGGGTTTTGGTCGAATGTCATGATTCAGCGATCATTGTACGGGTTCGAACACTGCCATGGTCCAAAACTTCTTTTACAGAGTATACTTGATATGATGACATTTTCCCGTAAAAATGTCGAAGAAAATAGACATGTCTATAGAATGTTTTTGGAGGAGAGTTGGTGGAGATGACGAAAAAATACAAATAAAGTGAATAGACAATTGCATAAATTAAAACTGCAATAAAAGCAGTATGATAGTACCAAATGCTAGCGTGTTTTGCAGGAGAAAAACACTGGAGGATACACAGTTGTATTATCACAGAGACTCAGACTCGGTCACTTTCATAAACAGTTGCTTTTGAAATGTTAAAATGATGTCATATCTTATTGTAAGTGCCTTTCATAATTATTAAGTGGACAAGCTAGTCATACCTTAGATGTAATCTAGTCATTTATTTGATACTTTGATGTTGTTACATGTAGTTTGTTTATCTAAATAAAGCGTTCTTGATTGACACTGACTTGCCTTCTCTAACACTAGCGGTAATCAAAAATATGAATGCGATTCCTGTTCAACATTAAGGGCGAGTACAAAGTTGATACGGGCAAGTGGATTTTTTTTTCACTAGTCATGCACCTGGACTAGTTGTCACTAGTCACCTGGACTAGTTGTCTTTATAAAAAATTTACAGGCCTGCTTTCTTAGATATATTTACTTAAAACCAAGAGGGTAGCTCCTCTCCTGCGAGAGCACAGACCTAATAAATTAGTATGTCTGGCAAGAGAGAGGAGATCCCCGCATTTTTACTATAGGAAGCGCTCTGACCATACACAGCCAGATGAATATATCGCAAAAAGTGCTGCATGGTAAGGTCAGAGAAGGCTCGCCTATCGGGTTTTGCATTGCTACTCTACAAGGAACCCCACCCCACCCCAACTGGAGTCCGTCCGACCACTGGAGGACCTCCATAATAATTGAATTGGGTTTTAAGGCGCGCCAACATATGAAAGGTTATATGGCGCCTAACAGGCATGAACATGCCAGGCTCATCCTCCATGTACATCGAGATAAAATATGGAAAATGGGCCTAGAACCTTCTCACCCTGAACTGCAGAGCCTCCATAATAAACAGATATACTTCACTGCCTACTGATCCTGGGCAAATGGTGCCCTCGTCTTCCATGGGGTGTTGTCTCACTATAAATATCTAAGAATTTACCTGTGACCCTGTTCTTTCACCATCCATTTTGGTACACCCTGGATCGCAAATTCGTTTTTTTCTCTTTTTCCTTTTCTTTCCCCATAATCCTAGACCTGTGCTGGAGTGGGGACCTAAGGATGGTTCTTCTAATTTAACAAAGACGTGTTTCTAGCAAGAATAAGTCACAGTAAAGCAAACTATATCACATAAAGAAAGATGCGTATGCCTGTTGTTGTTTTTTTACGCGGTAAAGAACGTGAAAATCGTGCAATTCCGGTAAGCTGGTTCCCAGATCTAGAATAGAATAGAATAGAATATCTTTTTGGGCCATTGCTGGCATACAAATCACAATGTTTATAATATATCAAAGAGAACATATTAACAAATTTACATTTGTGATCTGACTTATTAGAACTTATATTCATACGCAAGAAGACAAAACACAACAACAACAAAGCAAATCAAAAACAAACAAGGAAACACACGAAAGAACAACAACACAAAGATCGCACATTCAAGTATACAAACACAGTTAAACTACATAACTCTAGAATAACCGAAACAGCATATTAATAAAGGGGACAGTCTGTTTATGATTCATTTTATAAAAAAATTGTCAAATTTTGATTGGCAGAACCTTCACATGATTTCATCAGAACAGAACAGAACAGAACATATATTTTATTTAACTTGCACATACGTACATTGTAAAATAGACATATACAAATTTGCATGCATAATAAGTCAAGTGTTTTTAGACAAAAGTACGTTTGCTATGAACAATATTAATGTTGAGTAACTGATACATGAGAATGAAAATACAAAAGAGCTGAACATTGTTTAATTAATCAAGATTGTATTCCTTACAGCTAGTCACTTCTTTATGTTTATTGTGTCTGATTTAATTCTATTACATTGTAAACCAGTCAAGCAAAGCTATTCACTATCAACATTTTAAAACACATTTGGATGTTGAAAGGTATCTAACATTAAACATACCATTGACATTTAAAATTGCACTGTCTAAACTTAGATGTTCAGCACATTCTCTTTTTGTTGAAACGGGCAGACACAATAATATCGCATATGAACATAGAATATGTATGTTATGTAACTCTCACGAAATAGAAGACGAAATGCATGTTGTTATGAAATGTTCGTATTATACGAACTTACGCAATCAATACCTTTTCGAAGTCATAGGCGGTAACTTTAATAGTATTTATGTTTTCTACAATTTAATGAGTACAACATATCCTTATAAGTTAACGCAACTTTCGAAATATGTGTATACAATGTTTAATAAGAGAAAACTTTTTTTCCAAGCTCACAACATTGGTACATGAATAGAAACTCGATTGGTATATTTGTCAGTAGTTGTACTTTTTGTACTAGTCCACTGTACTATATATTTCAATGTTTGTTACTATATTTGTTTGTCTTTTTATCTACTTTTGTCACATTGCTGTATAGTTGTATAATATGCAATATGTTATTTGTATTATGGGCCAGAGGCCTAAATTACTCGGAATAAAATATTGTCTATAGCGTCGATTAATCCTGGTCGTAGGCACCAGAAGTTTTATATGTAGTATAGCGTCGATTGATCCTGGTTGCAGGCACCAGAAGTTTTAATGTAATATAGCGACGTGAAAATATCTAACTCAAGAATAGTCTTTAATATGTATTTTATTAAACTACTATCTAATTATATTTCACAATAAAACTATACACAGTTAAAAACCAGAGTAAATATTCAACTTTGATTAAATGTACAAGTTAAAATTCGTAAGCAGTTCTAACGTTCAAAAGTGCGAGCTTAGCCGTCAAAATGAATCTGAATTAATATCTATCAATCTGTAAGTATCTCTGACCAGTCTATAAGAATCTGCGCACTAGTCTATAAGGATCTGCCGAATGAAGGCAATCTCGTATATTATATAGCGTGACCAAGTCCCACCTTTGAACTGTCACGTGTACCCTCGACCATGAACTCTAACCTCTGAAACTGGTTCTAGGACGCCAAATTTGGGGTCGATCGTACAAATCTCCTCTTTTTGGAGTAAACAAAATATTTAACTTACTTTCCAAAATGCTGATACATGGTATTTATATAATTCTCCCAAAGGTTGCACCAGTCATTCCATTATTTCAACAGACAGACCTCTACAGAACTAAAGGTTATTGTCATACTGTTACTAACTATATACGTAATTGGGTTAATTAACTTTCATGCGCATCAGTCATGAACTTTCAGAGGAAATGGTCAAACCCAGGCCTCTACACAAACAACGTAATTAAGCTACTTCTGAGACAAATGACAGAGGCCGTGAATGAATGTTGGTTACCTAGTTTTTCATGTACATGTTATGATCAGCCATGGGTGCGATATGATATATCTTACTTTTAGACCCCGAAGCTCACTATAACACAACATGTACATATATAATTGGCTAATACGTTAACTACTTTTTCACTCTCATTACTCATTAGAAACAAAAACTTATTTTCTTGGGACAAACTGGTAAAGTTTATACATAAACTTGCCAGCTCTGACTGAAGTATAACAAGTGTTTTGTTATATAGAGGACAGGATACCATGACATGACTCTCGTCTTCAATCTCATAGAGATTACACATTCTACAGAGCTTGTTTCGTACAGCAATATTTTTTTATATCGCCCAGCTTTAATCTCAAGACGGTGCGCAATTATTCTAAATTTAGTAATTCTTTATCTTACTTTTGGATCTTTGATAATTGTTAAATATTTTTTTCAAATTTCCAGATGTTTTTTTCAATTTTGAATATGTGCGTAACTTTTCTACTTGTTCGGAATTGCACTTGAGTATTCTGTTCAGCCAGTTAAATTCAAATTCAAATTGATATATTATTTTTTATTTTGTGAGGCTGGTCTATGTAGGCTGAATACAACGCAGGTACCAGTTTAGGGAAGTATTATACTATTCCCCGGCTAGACTGGATGTCGGTGGGGACTGTCTCCAGCAGTACTAGCCTAGACAGGATGCCGGGGTGGGACTGTTTCCAGCAGTACTAGCCTAGACAGGATGGCGGGGTGGGACTGTTTCCAGCAGTACTAGCCTAGACAGGATGCCGGGGTGGGACTTTTTCCAGCAGTAACTAGCCTAGACAGGATGCCGGAGTGGGAGTGGGGGTGGGGGACTGTTTCCAGCTATACTAGGCTAGACTAGATGCGGTGGGGACTATCTCCAGCAGTACTAGCCTAGACAGGATGCCGGGGATGGACTGTTTCCAGCAGCACTAGCCTAGACTGGATCTCAGAAGTGACTGGTCCTTACCCAATTTTGGGGTTCGTATTTTGGCCCAAAAGTCGCTTTATATATCATGTGGAGAGTATATAAGGACCCGACAATTGACCATATTTGAGTATATATATATATATATATATGGAACGCGAATAAAATCCCTTGACCGATTTCCTGAGGTGACTGACACCGCCCAGACCACTGAGTGGGGGGAGGGGGGTGCGGGGGTGGGAAGATGTTGAAGAACGGTCTTCTCCGCACTCCCTCTCCCTATTTCCATTTTCATCATTTTTTTAAACTCCCACACCTTTCTCTCCCAACCCCAGACCCCTCGTCTCCTGTACCTGTACCTTCACTGCTACTGCTGCCAGTCAGGCTACTAATAAAATGTTTTATTTATACTGACACTATGACACTATGGCACGCGAAGCCTTTGGCCAGTTTTGCAATAGAAGGTTATTTGGATGCATGGAGAGTACAAGGTCGTATTAGTTTCATTCCATTCAAAGTAGATTAGGGGAGACAGCAGAGCTGATGAGCAGATTCCATCTTTAATAGTTCAAAAGAAGATTAGAGTTTAAATTTAATAGTATTGCCCAATCAGGAAACATTTGAGTGATAACACTCAGGAGGATTAGGCTTACTAGTGGTCTACCTTCTCGGTATTGAACATTGACAATCCTTTCGTTTCTACTATGGTTAATAATATCTTTCCTAAGGAACTTCAACTCAACAAAGCTAACATTTCTGATACTTTCGCCTCTTTTCTTGATTTACATCTCTCTATTGAAAATGGCGAAATGCTTAGTAAACTGTATGACAAGAAAGATGATTTTAATTTTGATTTTGTTAATTATCCCCATTTAGATGGGGATGTTACCCGAGCTACTTCTTATTGGGTGGGTCTATGTTTCTCGACTTATGCGTTTCTTTAGAGCGTGTAGTCGTTTTGAGGACTTTAAGATTCGAAATATTGGTATAACTAAAAAGCTACTCTAGCAGGCCTACCGTTACCATAAACTTCGAAAAACCTTTGCCAAATTATATTATCTACTTTTAAAATATAAAAGTAATATAAGAACTCTTCTACGACAAGGACTATCACAACCTGACTTCTATGGTGATGTGATTTACAAACTTCGTAAGATTCGTGGTCATAATCACGTTCATACAATCTTAATTAAACTTGTTAAAACGTTTATCAAAAGAGGTTATGACCCTATCATTTTGCAACGTACTGCATGTTTAGTGGTTGACCCATTTACAGTTCCCCACTACGCTTTCCTCTTTGATAGTGCGATGACCGGACAGATTGTGAACCCTATGATGACGTCTACCTAAATCCTTACAGGACGGTAGCGTTTGTATTTACATCTTTAATCTTGTCTTGCACTTAACGGTTTGTTCTCTTGTTCTGGCTTCCACCAAGACAATGAGTACTTACTTTGTGGCTTTCCAGGCTTTTGTTTTTTATATTATACATACACGATCATTTATGTGTTTTACTTATATGGCCTATTATAGCTGCCTTGTTTGTTAGAAATTATAACCTGGCGGGAATATCTGTATTTACACTGTCCCGTTTATTGGGATGACAATAGGGTAAGAGTGAGGTTTGATTCACCCTACAAGCTGGTTTAAACCTCCAGCGCCCTATTTTGCCACTGATCGTTCCAAGGTCAACCCTCTTGTGTTTGTGATGTTTTATTTTGCCCTTTATTAGGGCTTTCCACCTTTCAGTGGAAAGACCTCTTGTGTTCGTTCTGTTTATTAGGTCTTTCCACATTGTTGTTGTTCGGCAAGATTTTGACTTTATTCTTCTCACCGCCACTTTTCATAGTAAGACTGGTCGCACGGCCTCCAAAGTTTACACAGTGATAGAGCTCATTCTGGAATAGTGCCGCGAAGCTTTTGGGGTCATGACGTCAACCAAGATGGCCGCCAGTGACGTCATGATGAAAATCTTGTTCGCGCTAGATCTCAGACATTTATGGTCGGATTTGAATGAAACTTTCACAGATTGTAAAGGTCATGGTCTAGTTGTGCAAGAAGGTCATGCGGGGTCATGACGTCATAACGTGATGGCGTCAGAGACGCCAGACGCTTAAAAACTGGAAAAAATCGTCAAAAATACAATTATTGCACGACCATTTTGAAACTTTACCACAATCATGTTTTCATCATCTTCTATCGATCGTGTGAACAATATTTGATGACGTCATCAAATATGGCGGCCATAGTGGTTTAATTTTAAACAGGCTAAAATAGAAACTTCTAAGTATATTTCGAAAACCGAACCAGCTAGCGCCAACAATGCCCTCACATATGTGCCACTGTGTGGCCTTGATCAAGTCTGGGAAAATCGGGTCACCAGGTCAAAGGTCAAGGTCATAGGTAAGCGATAGGTGTAAACACCAATAACCACCTATATCTCAGTAACGGTTGAAATTGTTATCAAGAACATATGTACCATTTGTAAGGCCTTTCAATTTACTTTTCAAAAATAAAGTCCACTCAAAACGCAACGTTGGTAAATTGTTGCCATAGGAACCAAAATACGATGACGTCAATGACGTAAAATTTGAAAAATTGACGTAGACACGTAAAATTTGTCAGTTTTGTAGAACATATGATTGCAAATACGAACGTGAAGTTTATTTTTAGCTGACGTCATTAAAGCTGACGTCATTAATGACGTCACAGTAACGTAGAAACGAAAGAAGATTAAAATCGCTTCTGCCCAAGAACTACATGTCCCTTCTTGGTGAATCTTTGTCAAAATAATGTACTTATCTTGTAGTTGTGCATTGCAATGTTTTGGGTCGCGGCGACATTCAATATGGCCGCCAGCGAATACCTAAGAAATACCTTGTTCACGCTTCTCTTCCTAAAGATTTCCAGTCTGAAATTGATGAAACTTCGCCAAATAATGTGCGTATGGGTGGGACGTGGGGCAGACGAATGTATACACGTGAAGATGATACATAGCTCAGACCTAAATATTCAGTGTCGGGCGTAACGCAGTACCCGTCTTGCACGCACATACAGATACGCGAAACCATTATTAGGGCTTTCCACCTTCCAGTGGAAAGACCTATTGTTGTTGTTCGGCAAGATTTTGACTTTATTCTTGTGACCGCCACTTTTCATAGTAAGACTGGTCGCACGGCCTCCAAAGTTTACACAGTGATAGAGCTCATTCTGGAATAGTGCCGCGAAGCTTTTGGGGTCATGACGTCAACCAAGATGGCCGCCAGTGACGTCATGATGAAAATCTTGTTCGCGCTAGATCTCAGACATTTATGGTCGGATTTGAATGAAACTTTCACAGATTGTAAAGGTCATGGTCTAGTTGTGCAAGAAGGTCATGCGGGGTCATGACGTCATAACGTGATGGCGTCAGAGACGCCAGACGCTTAAAAACTGGAAAAAATCGTCAAAAATACATTTATTGCACGACCATTTTGAAACTTTACCACAATCATGTTTTCATCATCTTCTATCGATCGTGTGAACAATATTTGATGACGTCATCAAATATGGCGGCCATAGTGGTTTAATTTTAAACAGGCTAAAATAGAAACTTCTAAGGATATTTCGAAAACCGAACCAGCTAGCGCCAACAATGCCCTCACATATGTGCCACTGTGTGGCCTTGATCAAGTCTGGGAAAATCTTCTGGAATAGTGCCGCGAAGCTTTTGGGGTCATGACGTCAACCAAGATGGCCGCCAGTGACGTCATGATGAAAATCTTGTTCGCGCTAGATCTCAGACATTTATGGTCGGATTTGAATGAAACTTTCACAGATTGTAAAGGTCATGGTCTAGTTGTGCAAGAAGGTCATGCGGGGTCATGACGTCATAACGTGATGGCGTCAGAGACGCCAGACGCTTAAAAACTGGAAAAAATCGTCAAAAATACATTTATTGCACGACCATTTTGAAACTTTACCACAATCATGTTTTCATCATCTTCTATCGATCGTGTGAACAATATTTGATGACGTCATCAAATATGGCGGCCATAGTGGTTTAATTTTAAACAGGCTAAAATAGAAACTTCTAAGTATATTTCGAAAACCGAACCAGCTAGCGCCAACAATGCCCTCACATATGTGCCACTGTGTGGCCTTGATCAAGTCTGGGAAAATCGGGTCACCAGGTCAAAGGTCAAGGTCATAGGTAAGCGATAGGTGTAAACACCAATAACCACCTATATCTCAGTAACGGTTGAAATTGTTATCAAGAACATATGTACCATTTGTAAGGCCTTTCAATTTACTTTTCAAAAATAAAGTCCACTCAAAACGCAACGTTGGTAAATTGTTGCCATAGGAACCAAAATACGATGACGTCAATGACGTAAAATTTGAAAAATTGACGTAGACACGTAAAATTTGTCAGTTTTGTAGAACATATGATTGCAAATATGAACGTGAAGTTTATTTTTAGCTGACGTCATTAATGACGTCACAGTAACGTAGAAACGAAAGAAGATTAAAATCGCTTCTGCCCAAGAACTACATGTCCCTTCTTGGTGAATCTTTGTCAAAATAATGTACTTATCTTGTAGTTGTGCATTGCAATGTTTTGGGTCGCGGCGACATTCAATATGGCCGCCAGCGAATACCTAAGAAATACCTTGTTCACGCTTCTCTTCCTAAAGATTTCCAGTCTGAAATTGATGAAACTTCGCCAAATAATGTGCGTATGGGTGGGACGTGGGGCAGACGAATGTATACACGTGAAGATGATACATAGCTCAGACCTAAATATTCAGTGTCGGGCGTAACGCAGTACCCGTCTTGCACGCACATACAGATACGCGAAACCATTATTAGGGCTTTCCACCTTCCAGTTTGGCCTCCAAAGTTTACACAGTGATAGAGCTCATTCTGGAATAGTGCCGCGAAGCTTTTGGGGTCATGACGTCAACCAAGATGGCCGCCAGTGACGTCATGATGAAAATCTTGTTCGCGCTAGATCTCAGACATTTATGGTCGGATTTTTATGAAACTTTCACAGATTGTAAAGGTCATGGTCTAGTTGTGCAAGAAGGTCATGCGGGGTCATGACGTCATAACGTGATGGCGTCAGAGACGCCAGACGCTTAAAAACTGGAAAAAATCGTCAAAAATACAATTATTGCACGACCATTTTGAAACTTTACCACAATCATGTTTTCATCATCTTCTATCGATCGTGTGAACAATATTTGATGACGTCATCAAATATGGCGGCCATAGTGGTTTAATTTTAAACAGGCTAAAATAGAAACTTCTAAGTATATTTCGAAAACCGAACCAGCTAGCGCCAACAATGCCCTCACATATGTGCCACTGTGTGGCCTTGATCAAGTCTGGGAAAATCGGGTCACCAGGTCAAAGGTCAAGGTCATAGGTAAGCGATAGGTGTAAACACCAATAACCACCTATATCTCAGTAACGGTTGAAATTGTTATCAAGAACATATGTACCATTTGTAAGGCCTTTCAATTTACTTTTTAAAAATAAAGTCCACTCAAAACGCAACGTTGGTAAATTGTTGCCATAGGAACCAAAATACGATGACGTCAATGACGTAAAATTTGAAAAATTGACGTAGACACGTAAAATTTGTCAGTTTTGTAGAACATATGATTGCAAATACGAACGTGAAGTTTATTTTTAGCTGACGTCATTAATGACGTCACAGTAACGTAGAAACGAAAGAAGATTAAAATCGCTTCTGCCCAAGAACTACATGTCCCTTCTTGGTGAATCTTTGTCAAAATAATGTACTTATCTTGTAGTTGTGCATTGCAATGTTTTGGGTCGCGGCGACATTCAATATGGCCGCCAGCGAATACCTAAGAAATACCTTGTTCACGCTTCTCTTCCTAAAGATTTCCAGTCTGAAATTGATGAAACTTCGCCAAATAATGTGCGTATGGGTGGGACGTGGGGCAGACGAATGTATACACGTGAAGATGATACATAGCTCAGACCTAAATATTCAGTGTCGGGCGTAACGCAGTACCCGTCTTGCACGCACATACAGATACGCCAAACCATTATTAGGGCTTTCCACCTTCCAGTGGAAAGACCTATTGTTGTTGTTCGGCAAGATTTTGACTTTATTCTTGTGACCGCCACTTTTCATAGTAAGACTGGTCGCACGGCCTCCAAAGTTTACACAGTGATAGAGCTCATTCTGGAATAGTGCCGCGAAGCTTTTGGGGTCATGACGTCAACCAAGATGGCCGCCAGTGACGTCATGATGAAAATCTTGTTCGCGCTAGATCTCAGACATTTATGGTCGGATTTGAATGAAACTTTCACAGATTGTAAAGGTCATGGTCTAGTTGTGCAAGAAGGTCATGCGGGGTCATGACGTCATAACGTGATGGCGTCAGAGACGCCAGACGCTTAAAAACTGGAAAAAATCGTCAAAAATACAATTATTGCACGACCATTTTGAAACTTTACCACAATCATGTTTTCATCATCTTCTATCGATCGTGTGAACAATATTTGATGACGTCATCAAATATGGCGGCCATAGTGGTTTAATTTTAAACAGGCTAAAATAGAAACTTCTAAGTATATTTCGAAAACCGAACCAGCTAGCGCCAACAATGCCCTCACATATGTGCCACTGTGTGGCCTTGATCAAGTCTGGGAAAATCGGGTCACCAGGTCAAAGGTCAAGGTCATAGGTAAGCGATAGGTGTAAACACCAATAACCACCTATATCTCAGTAACGGTTGAAATTGTTATCAAGAACATATGTACCATTTGTAAGGCCTTTCAATTTACTTTTTAAAAATAAAGTCCACTCAAAACGCAACGTTGGTAAATTGTTGCCATAGGAACCAAAATACGATGACGTCAATGACGTAAAATTTGAAAAATTGACGTAGTCACGTAAAATTTGTCAGTTTTGTAGAACATATGATTGCAAATACGAACGTGAAGTTTATTTTTAGCTGACGTCATTAATGACGTCACAGTAACGTAGAAACGAAAGAAGATTAAAATCGCTTCTGCCCAAGAACTACATGTCCCTTCTTGGTGAATCTTTGTCAAAATAATGTACTTATCTTGTAGTTGTGCATTGCAATGTTTTGGGTCGCGGCGACATTCAATATGGCCGCCAGCGAATACCTAAGAAATACCTTGTTCACGCTTCTCTTCCTAAAGATTTCCAGTCTGAAATTGATGAAACTTCGCCAAATAATGTGCGTATGGGTGGGACGTGGGGCAGACGAATGTATACACGTGAAGATGATACATAGCTCAGACCTAAATATTCAGTGTCGGGCGTAACGCAGTACCCGTCTTGCACGCACATACAGATACGCCAAACCATTATTAGGGCTTTCCACCTTCCAGTGGAAAGACCTATTGTTGTTGTTCGGCAAGATTTTGACTTTATTCTTGTGACCGCCACTTTTCATAGTAAGACTGGTCGCACGGCCTCCAAAGTTTACACAGTGATAGAGCTCATTCTGGAATAGTGCCGCGAAGCTTTTGGGGTCATGACGTCAACCAAGATGGCCGCCAGTGACGTCATGATGAAAATCTTGTTCGCGCTAGATCTCAGACATTTATGGTCGGATTTGAATGAAACTTTCACAGATTGTAAAGGTCATGGTCTAGTTGTGCAAGAAGGTCATGCGGGGTCATGACGTCATAACGTGATGGCGTCAGAGACGCCAGACGCTTAAAAACTGGAAAAAATCGTCAAAAATACAATTATTGCACGACCATTTTGAAACTTTACCACAATCATGTTTTCATCATCTTCTATCGATCGTGTGAACAATATTTGATGACGTCATCAAATATGGCGGCCATAGTGGTTTAATTTTAAACAGGCTAAAATAGAAACTTCTAAGTATATTTCGAAAACCGAACCAGCTAGCGCCAACAAAGCCCTCACATATGTGCCACTGTGTGGCCTTGATCAAGTCTGGGAAAATCGGGTCACCAGGTCAAAGGTCAAGGTCATAAGTAAGCGATAGGTGTAAACACCAATAACCACCTATATCTCAGTAACGGTTGAAATTGTTATCAAGAACATATGTACCATTTGTAAGGCCTTTCAATTTACTTTTCAAAAATAAAGTCCACTCAAAACGCAACGTTGGTAAATTGTTGCCATAGGAACCAAAATACGATGACGTCAATGACGTAACATTTGAAAAATTGACGTAGACACGTAAAATGTGTCAGTTTTGTAGAACATATGATTGCAAATACGAACGTGAAGTTTATTTTTAGCTGACGTCATTAATGACGTCACAGTAACGTAGAAACGAAAGAAGATTAAAATCGCTTCTGCCCAAGAACTACATGTCCCTTCTTGGTGAATCTTTGTCAAAATTATGTACTTATCTTGTAGTTGTGCATTGCAATGTTTTGGGTCGCGGCGACATTCAATATGGCCGCCAGCGAATACCTAAGAAATACCTTGTTCACGCTTCTCTTCCTAAAGATTTCCAGTCTGAAATTGATGAAACTTCGCCAAATAATGTGCGTATGGGTGGGACGTGGGGCAGACGAATGTATACACGTGAAGATGATACATAGCTCAGACCTAAATATTCAGTGTCGGGCGTAACGCAGTACCCGTCTTGCACGCACATACAGATACGCGAAACCATTATTAGGGCTTTCCACCTTCCAGTGGAAAGACCTATTGTTGTTGTTCGGCAAGATTTTGACTTTATTCTTCTCACCGCCACTTTTCATAGTAAGACTGGTCGCACGGCCTCTAAAGTTTACACAGTGATAGAGCTCATTCTGGAATAGTGCCGCGAAGCTTTTGGGGTCATGACGTCAACCAAGATGGCCGCCAGTGACGTCATGATAAAAATCTTGTTCGCGCTAGATCTCAGACATTTATGGTCTGATTTGAATAAAACTTACACAGATTGTAAAGGTCATTGTCTAGTTGTGCAAAAAGGTCATACGGGGTCATGACGTCATAACGTGATGGCGTCAGAGACGCCAGATGCTTAAAAACTGGAAAAAAATCGTCGAAAATACAATTATTGCATGACCATTTTGAAACTTTACCACAATCATGTTTTCATCATCTTATATCGATCGTGTGAAAATATTTGATGACGTCATCAAATATGGCGGCCATAGTGGTTTAATTTTAAACAGGCTAAAATAGAAACTTCTAAGTATATTTCGAAAACCGAACCAGCTAGCGCCAACAATGCTCTTATATATGTGCCACTATGTGACCTTGACCAAGTCTGGGAAAATCAGGTCACCATGTCAAAGGTCAAGGTCATAGGTAAGCGATAGGTGTAAACACCAATAACCACCTATATCTCAGTAACGGTTGAAATTGTTATCAAGAACCTATGTACCATTTGTAAGGCCTTTCAATTTACTTTTCAAAAATAAAGTCCACTCAAAACGCAACGTTGGTAAATTGTTGCCATAGGAACCAAAATACGATGACGTCAATGACGTAAAATTTGAAAAATTGACGTAGACACGTAAAATTTGTCAGTTTTGTAGAACATATGATTGCAAATACGAACGGGAAGTTTATTTTTAGCTGACGTCATTATTGACGTCACAGTAACGTAGAAACGAAAGAAGATTAAAATCGCTTCTGCCCAAGAACTACATGTCCCTTCTTGGTGAATCTTTGTCAAAACAATGTACTTATCTTGTAGTTGTGCCTTGCAATTTTTTGGGTCGCGGCGACATTCAATATGGCCGCCAGTGAATATCTAAGAAATACCTTGTTCACGCTTCTCTTCCTAAAGATTTCCAGTCTGATAATGATGTAACTTCGCCAAATAATGTGCGTATGGGTGGGACTTGGGTCAGACGAATGTATACACGTGAAGATGATACATAGCTCAGACCTAAATATTCAGTGTCGGGCGTAACGCAGTACCCGTCTTGCACGCACATACAGATACGCGAAACCATTATTAGGGCTTTCCACCTTCCAGTGGAAAGACCTATTGTTGTTGTTCGGCAAGATTTTGACTTTATTCTTCTCACCGCCACTTTTCATAGTACGACTGGTCGCACGGCCTCTAAAGTTTACACAGTGATAGAGCTCATTCTGGAATAGTGCCGCGAAGCTTTTGGGGTCATGACGTCAACCAAGATGGCCGCCAGTGACGTCATGATGAAAATCTTGTTCGCGCTAGATCTCAGACATTTATGGTCGGATTTGAATGAAACTTTCACAGATTGTAAAGGTCATGGTCTAGTTGTGCGAGAAGGTCATACAGGGTCATGACGTCATAACGTGATGGCGTCAGAGACGCCAGACGCTTAAAAACTGGAAAAAAATCGTCAAAAATACAATTATTGCATGACCATTTTGAAACTTTACCACAATCATGTTTTCATTATCTTCTATCGATCGTGTGAAAAATATTTGATGACGTCATCAAATATGGCGGCCATAGTGGTTTAATTTTAAACAGGCTAAAATAGAAACTTCTAAGTATATTTCGAAAACCGAACCAGCTAGCGCCAACAATGCCCTCATATATGTGCCACTATGTGATCTTGACCAAGTCTGGGAAAATCAGGTCACCAGGTCAAAGGTCAAGGTCATAGGTAAGCGATAGGTGTAAACACTAATAACCACCTATATCTCAATAACGGTTGAAATTGTTATCAAGAACATACGTACCATTTGTAAGGCCTTTCAATTTACTTTTCAAAAATAAAGTCCACTCACACGCAAAGTTGGTAAATGGTTGCCATAGGAACCAAAATACGATGACGTCAATGACGTAAAATTAAAAAAATTGACGTAGACACGTAAAATTTGTCAGTTTTGTAGAACTTATGATTGCAAATACGAACGAGAAGGTTATTTTTAGTTGACGTCATTATTGACGTCACAGTAAAGTAGAAATTAAAGAAGATTACAATCGCTTCTGCTCAAGAACTACCTGTCCCTTCTTCGTGAATCTTTGTCAAAATAATGTACTTATCTTGTAGTTGTGCATTGCAATTTTTTGGGTCTCGGCGACGTTCAATATGGCCGCAAGTGAATATCTAAAAAATACCTTGTTCACGCTTCTCTTCCTAAAGATTTCCAGTCTGATAATGATGAAACTTCGCCAAATAATGTGCGTATGGGTGTGACGTGGGGCAGACGTATGTCTACACGTGAAGATGATATATAGCTCAGACCTAAATATTCAGTGTCGGGCGTAACGCAGTTTCCATCTTGCACGCACATACAGATACGCGAAACCATTATTAGGGCTTTCCACCTTCCAGTGGAAAGACCTATTGTTGTTGTTCGGCAACATTTTGACTTTATTCTTTTCACCGCCACTTTTCATAGTAATACTAGTCGCACGGCCTCTAAAGTTTACACAGTGATAGAGCTCATTCTGGAATAGTGCCGCAAAGCTTTTGGGGTCATTACGTCATCCAAGTCTGCCGCCAGTGACGTCATGATGAAAATCTTGTTAACGCTTGATCTCAGACATTTATGGTCGGATTTAAATGAAACTTTCACAGATTGTAAAGGTCATGGTTTAGTAGTGCAAGAAGGTCATGCGTGGTCATGACGTCATAACGTGATGGCGTCAGAGACGCCAGACTCTTAAAAAGTGGGAAAAGTCGTCAAAAATACAATCTTTGCATGACCATTTTGAAGATTTACCACAATCATGTTTTCATCATCTTCTATCGATCGTGTGAAAAAGGTGTTGATGACGTCATCAAATATGGCGGCCATAGTGGTTTAATTTTAAACAGGCTAAAATAGAAACTTCTAAGTATATTTCGAAAACCGAACCAGCTAGCGCCAACAATGTTCTCATATATGTGCCACTATGTGATCTTGACCAAGTCTGGGGAAATCAGGTCACCAGGTCAAAGGTCAAGGTCATAGGTAAGCGATAGGTGTAAACACTAATAACCACCTATATCTCAGTAACGGTTGAAATTGTTATCAAGAACATACGTACCATTTGTAAGGCCTTTCAATTTACTTTTCAAAAATAAAGTCCACTCACACGCAAAGTTGGTAAATGGTTGCCATAGGAACCAAAATACGATGACGTCAATGACGTAAAATTAAAAAAAATGACGTAGACACGTAAAATTTGTCAGTTTTGTAGAACTTATGATTGCAAATACGAACGAGAAGGTTATTTTTAGTTGACGTCATTATTGACGTCACAGTAACGTAGAAATTAAAGAAGATTACAATCGCTTCTGCTCAAGAACTACCTGTCCCTTCTTCGTGAATCTTTGTCAAAATAATGTACTTATCTTGTAGTTGTGCATTGCAATTTTTTGGGTCTCGGCGACGTTCAATATGGCCGCAAGTGAATATCTAAAAAATACCTTGTTCACGCTTCTCTTCCTAAAGATTTCCAGTCTGATAATGATGAAACTTCGCCAAATAATGTGCGTATGGGTGTGACGTGGGGCAGACGTATGTCTACACGTGAAGATGATATATAGCTCAGACCTAAATATTCAGTGTCGGGCGTAACGCAGTTCCCATAGTAATACTGGTCGCACGGCCTCTAAAGCTTACACAGTGATAGAGCTCATTCTGGAATAGTGCCGCGAAGATTTTGGGGTCATGGCGTCATCTAAGATCGTCGCAAGTAACGTCATGATGAACATCTTGTTAGCGCTAGATCTCAGACATTGATGGTCGGATTTGAATGAAACTTTCAAAGATTGTAAAGGTCATAGTCTAGTTGTGCAAAAAGGTCATGCGTGGTCATGACGTCATAACGTGATGGCGTCAGAGACGCCAGACGCTTAAAAACTGGAAAAATACAATTATTGCATGACTATTTTGAAAATTTACCACAATCATGTTTTCATCATCTTCTATCGATCGTGTGAAAAAGGTGTTGATGACGTCATCAAATATGGCGGCCATACTTGTTTAATTTTAAACAGGCTAAAATAGAAACTTCTAAGTATATTTCGAAAACCGAAACAGCTACCGCCAACATTGCTCTCATATATGTGCCACTATGTGACCTTGGCCAAGTCTGGGAAAATCAGGTCACCAGGTCAAAGGTCAAGGTCAAAGGTAAGCGATAGGTGTAAACACCAATAACTACCTATATCTCAGTAACGGTTGAAATTGTTATCAATAACATATGTACCATTTATTGTGACAACTCATAGTATGCAGATTCCTCCTACACATAATTTTTCAGTAGGTCAAAATCGGAGAATTACTCTCGAAAAACTCTAGAAAATGGTGTCGCCTTCTCAACTGGTAGATACTTCACTGAATCATGTATCTTCTATGAACTACACAATGGTTTCCGTGAAAGGCGATTATGATAAATGCTGCTCATAATACTGATGAATGACTTATTCAGTGGTATTAAGTTCAAGAA
This sequence comes from Cyrtodaria siliqua, assembly GCA_037043455.1. Lineage (NCBI taxonomy): Eukaryota > Metazoa > Mollusca > Bivalvia > Adapedonta > Hiatellidae > Cyrtodaria > Cyrtodaria siliqua. The sequence continues at coordinate 55,188 of JAWPHD010008207.1, forward strand.
ACAAACAGACCTGATTTCGGCAAAGCATTTAATATCATCAGCCATGAGAACCTGATTATCAAACTAAGCGTATATCGTATTATAACACTGGCACTTGAGCCGCAAATAAAGGAAAGAAAAAATACGATACACCTTCACCCCTATTATCTATATATCACATGGTGCCATATCCCCTTCCCCCACCACCCCCCACATGGTGGGATTCTTGTTTACGCCAAACTGACCAACCTCATTTCGAAGTCTGTATCTTTGTCAAATTACCGAGTTGATTCAAATCCTTTAAACCGTTCGTTAGATCTGATTGCAATGTATCACATAAAATTCACAGTTCTTAAGAAAAAGCACTCTGTTCGGAGACATTTAAGTAAAATCGCCGATTTCAACCATTACAATATTTCCTACTCATGTTTACTTCCGGTTGTACTCAAAGATGTGATCCGATTGGATGATATTTTAACGGTCAAAACATACGTAATCAGAAACCGCAAATCGTCCAATCGGGTCACTTGTTTGAGTACAACCGGAAGTAAACATCAGTAGGAAATATTACTTGGTGTCATTAAAGATTCGCACCATGTGCTATATAGATAATAGGGGGATTGTTGTTTTTTTTTAAATAATATTTGCGGCTCAAGTGCCAGTGAATTATAAGGAAAATTCTCGCGTCATGGATAGGCATTCTTACACAATCGCACACATACTGTTGGTGTAAACTTATCCAGGTCATCATCATTATCTGTTTCTTCTTGGGATTTATACTTCTTCTTGGGTTCCTCAAGGATTTATACTTCTTCTCCGGTTCCTCAAGGATTTATACTTCTTGTTGGGTTCCTCAATGAGTCTTACTCTTAGGTTCCTCAAGTATTTATACTTCTTCTTGGGTTACTCAAGGATTATACTTCTTCTTGGGTTCCTCGAGGATTATACTTTTTTTGGGTTCCTCGAGGATTATACTTCTTCTTGGGATACTCAAGGATTATATTTCTTCATGGGTTACTCAAGGTTGGGTTCCTCGAGGAGTATACTCCTTCTTGGGTTACTCAAGGATTTATACGTCTTGGGTTACTCAAGGATTTATACTTCTTCTTGGATTCCTCAAGGATTTATACTTCTTCTTGGGTTCTTCAAAGATGTATACTTCTTCTAGGGTTCCTAGAGGATTTATGCTTCTTCTTGGTTTCCTCAAGGATTTATAGTTGTTTCTTGTGTTGCTCAAAGATTTATACTCGGTCCAGATCCTTTTCCTGTATATATTATTGTTACTCTCAGATTATATCCATTTCCGGGTCATATTGCAGATAACACTGTCATTTACATTCCAATCACCTCAGAAAATTAATTTAAACTTCCAAAATGGGAAACAAAATTCAACAATGCAATCACTCAAAATTCATCCACTCTCAAAATGCATTAATACTTTATGCTACCTGCATATTATTCCCTTGAAGCAACATCATGGACAAAGAACCTTGGTGTTGACCTCTCAGATGATCTAACGTTAAACACGTGAAAAGATGACAAATAAAAGTATATCTATCATTAGGATTCCTATGCAGAAACTTCAAAAGACACTCGGAAACATTTAAGTATTTTACAACTCGATTACAAATCCTCTGTATGGTTTCCGCACAATAAACATGCGTGATTATCTAAATTAAAATATATGCTTGACTTCTACCTATAGCTATTGCTTGGAAATTTATCTGGATTTGCTTTCGTTCTGTTGTCAGTAAACCAATTAATGAGAGATAAACTGTCTTTTTTCCAGAGCCTGAATTACATTCTCAATATAGAGTTAAGAATGTAAGTCATCGTCGGCATAATTATATAGGCTACTACCATTTAAAAAGTGGAAAATGTCGTTTATGAATATATTAAAAAGTACTGGTCCTAATATGGATCCATGTGGTACACATTTTTTTAAATTGTAGAGAAATCACTTTTGACGTTCCAATTTTTATATACAGTTTTAGCTTTCTATTAGGTTGAAGCCATTTTGTAATACACCGTAATACGAGTATTTACGTTTAAATAATAAAAGGTCGTGAGGTAGACAATCAAAGGCTTAATGGTGTATTCTCTTGTTGCTCTGGCTTCTGCAAAGTCACTGAGTACCTTCATTGTGGCTTTCTAGGCTATTGTATTTTTGTATTATATTTACACGAGCATATTTGTGTTTTACTTATATTGCCTATTGATGCTACCTTGTTGGTTAGAGATTAGATCATGGCGGGGATTTCTTTATTTACACTGTCCTGTTTAAATGGGATGACAGTAGCTAAGTGTGAGGTTTGGTGCACCCTAGAACCGGTTTAACCCCCCAGTGGCCTTTGTTGCCACTGACCGTTCCAAGGCGGTAGCCCTATTGTCAACCCTTTTGTGTTTGTGACGTCGTTTGCATTTTTTATTACTTTTGCCTTCTCGTTTGTCTGTTTGCGTGTTTGTTTTTGTATTTTGTGGTTGACTGTCGTCCTTGAATGCTGTTTTCCCTGTCCGATATTTTTATCTTTCTTTGGATAGATACATTAACATGGATGCTACATATGTATTATTATCTAACGCCTCCGTCCAGTCCTCAGTAACCCTTAAAAGGGTAATTTGACAACCGTAAACAGGTCTAAAAGCAGATAAAAAAACATTGACATTTTTTTTTTTTTAAATTCAACTATCTGGCAGTACAATGATCTTTCAAAATAGTTAGACAGAACGGGCAATATGCTGACTGGTCTATAATTACATTTATCGAGTGTACTATTCTTTTTGTGGAGAGGGGTTATTGTGCCAGCTTTAGACAATTAGGGAAGACTGAATTAGAGTAGGACTTGTTAACCAACGCTGTTACTTGCCCTGAAATTGTTGGTTAAGCTAGCTTAACTAGTTTGGCTGAAATTCTATCATTTCTTAGTTTGAAGTTAATATATTTGTTTTTCAATAAAGTCCGTATTCACTGGTGTCCAATTTAATTGTGCCTGGCTAAGATTGTTATCTGTTTTTAATGTACTATATCCGTACTTTGAATTCAGAGCTAGCGAGCATTTCTGCTTATCTTACCACACCATTGCTGGAGAAGGATACAGTTTCCCAGCGTGTGTACTTTTTGGAGACTATGAAGGTTTCTGTACATATTAATCAGAATAAGCTCCCCACTATGTACTGGATTCCAAAATAAAAATCCACACAAACCATGTTTTATCGCAAATTCTATTTCATGTACCAGCACTAAAGTGTCAAGACTGTTGACCTGATGCCTGTTCGCGTTTAAAGAGCATGTTGTATTATATTGCGAAAAGGTGTTTAAAAATAACACGGATCAAGATTTCTTAAATTTTTAAAAAAAAAAGTTTTCATTCGTACAAACATGTCTTATTGTGTGACATCAATATCTGTGCTATTCAGGAATCAATATATGTTTTGGTCAATCAAAAAGTCCTTGATAAGTAACGGTGTAAGCATTTCCATGCCTCTACTATGAACACCTACGACTTTTCAACTCTATACACCACTCTACTACATAACCTGATCAAAGATAAATTGATTCAACTTATACAGAAAACATTTGCTAGAGAAGGTACTACCTCTCTTGCATGTAATAATGTCAGGGCTTCAAACGCCCATAATGATAAGTATAACATGTGGACGTGTGCGATGCGTGTAGAGCGTTATTCTTTCTTTTATATAACATCTTCATTAGACAGCTCGAATTCCATGGCAGCATTCCTCTATCTTCATCTCTCGATTTCAAATGCTTACATACATAATACAATTTATGATAAGAGAGATGAATTAACTTGACATCGTTAACTATCAGCATTTAGATGGGGACGTACCTCGTGCTACATCATACGGGATGTATATCTCCCAGCTAATTCGTTTTGCTAGGGCATGTAACGCTGGTAAGGATTTCGATTATCGAATTGACGTTATTATATGTAAAGTTCTTCAGCAAGATTTTCTTTATCATAAACTACGTAGATATATCGCCGCAACGAAAATCTGCCGGAAAAAAACAAAACCAACCTAAAAACTTTATTCTATGGAGCGCACTTTATGTTTGGTGATTGGCCCCTCTACAGTCAGTCATTACGCTTCACTTTTCTCATGTGTGATGACCAGACAACCTCGTGGGACTACATGATTGAACCTTCTGAAACCCTAAAAGGGGAGGTTGGTGCATGAACCTTTGTCCCGCGGGTTTTCTGGTCGTACCCTAGTTGTGTTTTCTCTTGGGATGCAACTGCTGTGGTTGTTCATTACAATGCTGGATACATCCTGAGGTGTTTCTAATTATGTTTTTATACATATATATATATATATATACAATAACATACACGTGTATCGTTTCCTAATTTCTCTGGATGTGGACTTTATTAGAGATTTCCTTTTTGATGGGTTGTACTTTAATTTACACTGTCTTGACAATTTGAGCGTTAAAGACAGGATAATGGCGAGGTTGTGCACACTTAAAATCGATATAAGCGAACCGGTGGGCCATAATGCCCTCTGACCGTTCCAAGTTGGTAAACAAACTGTCTTCTCCAATCTTTATGTTGTATATTGTCTTGTTCATAGTATTGTTAATTTGCTTTTTGTTTGTGGTACAGTGCCGATATACGGTGCCATTGCGTTTGGCTGCTGTGATTTCTTTAGGACATTTTTTCTTATTTTTGGATGAGTTATATTTATAGTATCATTAGCAATAATTTAAGCAACATAAACAAAAAAGTCATTGAAAACATTACTCACTTCTTGTTAATCATGAACAAGTTTATCGTTTTCGCATAATATAGTATCTGTTTGTGTTTTGTTGCCTTTATTTTTTAGGAAGGGTTTTAAAGTAGGCCAGAAGTCTTTGATTTACACCCCACAACTCATCTTTCTATAAAGTATTAATTTATTGATTTTCTTCTAAGACTGATAACCAGATTTTTTTGTTTTGTACAATTTTCCCAGTTCTCTAAGGATTTGTTAGCACTGAATTTATTAAGAATTCTCTTTTTGTATATAGCCTGTTTTAGAACTTTGTTCATAAAGGTAATGGCTTCTGTAACACTATTTTCTTCTTTATGGGAGCTTGCTTATCTGCCACATATGTAAAGGTTTGACTAAAAGTATTACATATCATCAGTCTCCTCTTCATCAAAATGTATCTTACACAGTTCAGTTTTAGGTTCCTCATTACAATTTTCAGTATGAAATTGCTTAAAGCTTCTATAATTACAACATTTTTGTTTCAGTACCTGGGTCTTTTCCAGTTTAAATTGTACTGCCATAATCATGATAATATAATAACATCACTTAAACCATAAAAAATGTGCATGTTTTACTACAAATTGTTTTATTACTTGTTAAAATGACATCTAGAAATTGTGGTTGACTATTAAGTTGAAAGCATGTTGGATTATGCATAGTATTTTCCAAACCAAAGATATCACATGTTTTTAAGTGGTTGGCATTTAGTTTCTTCTAGTACATTGTAATTTAAATCGCCAGGTAGCATGATGTTATATTTGCTGGTTGCTCGACAATTTGGCCCATTTTATTGCATATTAATGCTGCCTTGTTTGTTGGAGATTATAACCCGGCGGGGATATCTTTCTTTAAAACACTGTCCCGTGTATTTGGATGACAATATATTAAGAGTGAAGTTTGGTTCACACTATAACATGGTTTAAACCCACAGCGACTTTTTTGCCACTGACCGTTCCAAGGCGGTAGCCCTATTGTCACCCCGTTTGTGATGTCCTATCTTGCCTTTTATTCATCTTTAAAGTTATTCTTTGTTTCTGTATGTGTTTGTGGTTGACTGTCGTCCTTGAACTTACTTTTCCTGTTCGATTTGTATATCTACTTTATCTAGCGTTAAGTTGCAGTATTCTTCAAAAACACTTAAAAGTGACTTTAAGACATGAAGGTTTGTAAGCACCAATAACAAGCCTTTTCATGTGTCCAGAATTACCTCAATACTTATAGATTCAATGTCGCCAAACTCAAACTCAGGTTTGTGTTCACCGACTATATCTGACCGTAGGTATGCTGCTAGCCGCCACCATTTGGTGTTTGGTCAGCCCTCCATTTGTGAAATTTGTCAACAGTTACTGCAAACTGTGTATGGGGGAAAGAGTCATCTATTTTTGTTTCAATAAGAAAAAGAAGATCAACAGTGTTTTTTGTTAAAAGTTTTTGTATACTATAACATTTTTTTCTAAGACTATGTATATTCAAGGCAGCACATACAAATATATTCGGTTGCTGTTTTCCTACGTCTTTTAGCGAGTCAAAACTGTTTTGCTGGTCGTTGCTGTTAGTTGTTAAAATGGGCAAATCCGGTATTTTCATAGAGGAAGTGCTGGTGAACGACTCTGTGAAATGGCCAAGCAGATCGCACTTCTTGCATACCCATGGATCATCAGTGTTACTCATTACGTTATAATATTTTGGCAAGATATTTGCACATTTAATGTGCCACCAGCCAGTTGTAACACGTTTCACAGTATATGGATCTGTGGTTACTAGCAACTGGCCTGTGACTATGATCACATGGATACTTTTCTGTTCCTGGGTTTGTAGAGATGTCACCACTTAGCATCAGGGTCAGTAAAAGTCTATAATGTTTCAGTCTGCCTTCCAAAGGGATATAGCTAGGTTTTTGTTCTAGAGTGTCTAATATAGTAGTAAAACATAGATGAGTTGTCGATTTTAGAAACTACGCCAATGTTGTACCGAATAATGTGTCTTGTACTCATAAATGGTTTGTAAAAGTTACCATACATACTGCCGGATGGTGCCTCACGGTTCCCAATATGCATCAATATAAACAAGTTACTGATGGTTTGGTGAAAGATTTGCTTCTTTCTGAACGTACGATAGAAGAAGCAGCATGGCTATAAGTCTAATGTGTAATTTCATCGTTGGTTGTGTCCTTTCATGTTTGATCTAGTTTGTCCTTTCATGTTTGATCAGAGTAAAGGAGGAGGTTTAATTTTTCCAGTAAGCGTCCACTGACGTTGACCATAAGGAAAAAATCCATGTCTTTAAAACGCTATTTCGATAAACGAAGACATGTAAAATGAGTAAAACTGATTTAAAATGCACTGTCCACAATTTAAAACGAAATGTGGGTGATTTTCATTTGAGCCCTAGAATATATTTTGCCGCTTACCACACATGCGCTTTAATTCGTTCAACCCGATGTATGAAAGTGAAATATGTCCCTCTCATGCCCCCACGTCTGTATTGACTAACACGCCAAGGCAGAAAACTAATGGACTGGGTTCGAGCCTCGATTACAAAAAGTTTTGTTAAAAACCGGAAATCTCTTTATTTTAGTAGTTTTCGTTACCACAAACGAGTTATATTAGTCATTATTGACATCATTATTTTAGTTCTAGGAAGACGCGTGCAGCAAGGCTGGTTGGTTATATTTTTCATAGCACTGTCGTTCATTTATTTAAAAATAACTGCTCATACCAGAGCTGGAACATATAACCTTGCTGTATATTTTTGGAATACAGATGAGTAATGAATGAGTATCTGTGCGAACAGATGAGTAATGAATGAGTATCTGTGCGAACAAATGAGTAATGAATGAGTATCTGTGCAAACAGAGGAGTAATGAATGAGTATCTGTGCGAGCAGATGAGTAATGAGTGAGTATCTGTGCAACAGATGAGTAATGAATGCGCATGTGTGCGAGAACCAATCATGATGGAAAATATTAGTGCCAGTCTAGCGTGTACACGGAAAATGAACCAAGCGGCAGGAACCTCGTGAGTATGGCTTGTTCGTTACAAAAACTCGTATGTTAAAAAAACGCGTTACTTTACAATCACCCCTCGTATTTAAACTATCTAAAATGAGATAAACGTATATCGGTTTACAATCAGTATTTAGTTCTCGTATTGCTAAATTGCATTGCTAGTATAACGCATACTGTTGGCAGTAAACGTGAGCGTCATTGCAAATTACAGGGTATTGTCAAATTTCAGTCCTTTAGAAATGGTTCGTCCAGTCGTAAGAATTGTATTAGTATTACCCCGTATACTGACATGTTGTCGTGAAAAAAGGTCAAGAAAACGTTGTATTTATTTTTTCAATTGATTTGGATACTTTGCACTACCGAAAATGAAATGTATATATATCAATAAGGGGTCTTTTTGATAAATATTTCACTATTGTCGCAAACAAAAACTTTCATGTAAGTTATTAATTTATTTTGTGTACAGTTTAGCAATAAAAGTTGGTAAATAATATCAAAACACGTTTTAGACTTTACGCTTACTTTAATTATAGACTTATTTAATGTCGGTTAACAGCTAAGTAACGTATTTACGTCCACCATAGAATAATAGTGGTATACACTAGCATGACCTTGGAGTACGGAAGCTGCAACTCAGAAAATGTCAGAAATTGCACGCAATGGCATCGTAGGTCCGCACTGTACTGCAAACAATGACTTGATAGTACAATGAAAAAGACAAAAAACAACAGAAAGGGTGGGGGACGACAGGGTTACATCAATACAATGTAAAAAGCAACACAGACCACTACCTTGTATCATTTCGCTAGACATCAGCTATTGATCTACCTACTAAGTTTCATGAAACTCAGATGATAAATGTAGGCGGAGTTGAGCGGAAATGATTTACATTTGATAAACTTCAAAGTCCCATAACTCCGCCAAAAATCATTCAACTAGAACGTCCTGACAATATGCGCTATAGACATCATAGTGATACTTCTTATATCATGAAAATCAGACGAAAAATGTACGAGTTGAGCGGACAAGCTTTTGATTTGAATAACTTTAATGTCCCGTGAATCCGGCAAAAAGCATTTAACCGAAACATCCTGACAATATGCGCTACTAGAGATCATACTGATACTTCCTATATAGTTTCATGACAATCGGATGAAAAAGATAGGAGTTAATCAGAAAAGGTTTAGATTAGAAAAACTTCAAAATCCCGACAAAAATCAGTCAACAGGAACATCCTAACAAAATGCGCTACTAGACATCATACTAATTCTTCCTATGAAGGTTCGTGAAATTCGGATTAAAAATGTAGGAGTTAAGTGGACAAGCTTTAGTTTCGGACGAAAAACGTAGGAGTTGAGTGGACAAGCTTTAGTTTCGAAAAACTTCAAAGGCCCGTAAGTCCGCCACAAATTAATCTACTAGAATGTCCTGAAAACATATTATACTAGACATCATACTAATACTTCCTGTGACGTTCCGTGAAAATTGAATGAAAAACGTAAGAGGAGTTGAGCGGACAATATTTGGAATAGAAAAACTTCAAAGTACCGTAATTCCGCCAAATACCATTCAACCGGAAGGTCCTGACAGCATGCGCTACTAGACATCATACTGGTACTTCATATAAAGCTTCATGAAAATCGGATGAAAATCGGATGAAAATCGTAGGACGAGTTGAGCGGACAAGCTTTAGATTCGAAAAACGTCGAAATCCAGTAACTCAAACTCAACCAAATTCAACCAAACCGTCCTGACAATATGTGTTACTAAACATCATGTCATACTGATGCTTATTTTGAATGGATGAATAACGTATGAGGAGTTAAGCGGAAATACATACGGACAAAGGAACGAACATGATAGCAAATATATGTTCCATCGCAAATTTCGGTGAGCATAACAAAAAAGACATATGGAACATTAAGGAGTATATAAACAGTAAGAAAGTGTAAAATACATTACAAACAAACATGAGAGACGAATTTTGCAAACAGACGTATGTTAAAAGAAAGAAATCGCGAATCTGTGTGAACTGAAATACACTTAAAAGGCGGTCACCGTATAAAGTACATGTTGTGTGTCCTCGTTTTAAGTCGAGATTTTTTGGGGATTGTTTTTAAGGTCAAGGAAACATATTAATTACAAGATTGCATTTAAATATCAACTCACAGCAGAATGTCACGTAGGCTGTTTATAAGTGGATGACGATTGTAGCGTGGTTAAAAGTCTGTGAACGGGCTTTATACATTCAATGTGTTTATTTCAATATGTTATTTACTTAAAATCTTACCAAAACAGTCAATAATGATTTTTATATCTATTTTTGTACATAGTTTATAATAAGAAGTCGAAACATCTTGAAACTAGAAGGCCAAGTGAGAATCTAGGGTTGTCCCATGAATACAACTACATGATACGATGACAAGAGTCACTATTTACATGATTACGACAGACAATGATAAGGGCGGTCCCAATACAATCGTCATACGTGATTAAATTTCATTTTAAAGTTAACAAGAACTGCATGAACAGTATGATTCTTGTTTTTCTATGTATACACTATAATTAGTATACATGAAAAATTACATGATTACTTTTTTCTGAGTTGACAAACGTTGCATTGCCCTGGACCTTTGAAGGTCCAATGTCATTTAATTGTCATAAGGTTGCGGGTCACTAATTGCTTTCCATTGGGCAAATACTTGCTTTTCCGAAGATAAAAATAAAAAGGTTTGTACAAATAATTCATACTGTTACGTATCACCTATTCAAATATATAATATCACCGATTCATTCTGAATGCGTGATATCACGTATTGAATGAGTGATATCATCTATTCGAATCAGTGATATCACCCATTCGAATCAGTGATATCATTTTTTTCAAAACGAATGTGTGATATCACCCATTCGAATGGGTGATATCACTGTATCGAATAGGTGATATCACCCATTTAATAGGTGATATCACCCATTCATTTTGAATGAGTGATATCACCTATATCGAATCTGTGATATCACCAATTCAGAAATAAACTCTATATGAAGACTGATCCCATCCAGGATCTGTGTAACTAAATAGAGCGACCCTTTTGCGGGCTTTTTCGTCATCGGCAGATAATGGCCGGCGTTCATTGTATGGTCGCACACAGCAGAAGGGGTATACACCCTACCAAACTCTACATACAGGGTCCGATCAAGAAGATGTGGATGTGCCGCCCGCCATCAGGATTGGTATTTGTTTTATAATTAGTTATATTTAATTGATACAAATAAACTCAAGAAGCCCCTGTTTGTTTTAGAATTGTTTGAATACATTCATTATGTATTTAATTGATAAAACAAATAAACTAAATGAGACATAAACCACCAAAAGAAATAGCACTGATCATATAAAGAAACAACCAGAAGAAGGTATTTCCTAACTATAGTTACGCGCTAGGGATAGCTATTTTAACCTTGGCGGTAAAATAAATCTCAGTGTATTACAAATCTATTTTTAACTTTTGAATTTCTATAGGACTAACATGACTAACGCAACGTATTGTAAGTTATAATTAATAATTATTGCATATTATTATATTACTGTGAATGTTCCATCTCTGTCTTAGAATCATATTACGTTTTCAATTGGTTATTAATTAAATAGCTTTTTATTTTTTTTAAATAAATTTAGCTACAAAGCCTGATCTACTTCCTTTAAATAAGTCATTCAAATGTAAATAAGCCCACCCTTCACAAATTACACTGAGAAACACAGTGTGAATATTACAACTAACCGTTAGCAATATTATATAATACTAGGGACGTATAATGTCCTTCCTGATAATACTTTTTGGGGCAAGTCAGTATTGTTCTTGTTGTAAAAACGAATAGGTGATATCACTGATTCGAATAGGTGATATCACTGATTCAAAACGAAAGGGTGATATCACATATTGAATGGGTGATATCACCTATTTGATTGAGTGATATCACTAATTCGTTCTGAATCAGTAATATCACCGTTTCGAATCAGTGATATCACTTATTCGAATAGGTGATATCACTCATTTAAATAGGTGACATCACTGAATTGTATTAAAAAGCATCATATATGACTAGTTTGTGCACTCCCACCTACCACTCATTATGCTGTAATATCTTATACTTATTTACATTATGTTGATGTTTCCATATGTAAGAGAACTATTTTACATGATTATATTTACATGATCATAATTATGTATTCTTTGGAAACAGTATATTTATCTCCGTTTACATATGCATGTATAGTTATCTTGATGCTTATATACATACCTCCTATTTGTGGAAATGTTTTTTACATTTGTTTTAAAGGAAGTTGTAGGTCTTTTTCAGAAGCATTCCTTCTATCATCCGTTCCTGTACCAGGAGGACCTTTCTCTTCTCAATATTGGATCAGAACATACTCATTTTTTTTTAAATTCTATGTTTATTATTTGCCTGAATACATACGCCTATTACCTACGATTGTTTCTGTTGTTTTTACAGGTTTGAGGTCAGAGAATAATTCACTCACGACATTACGAGTGAGTAAATCTTCTTTCTTTTCAACATTTTAGGCAATTTTTATTTTTAAAAGAAGGTTTTATTTGCTTTATCTGCTGTGCTACAGTAAGATGATACCGAAAATGAGGTTTTATTCAAATGTCAGATTTGTTTGACGAAACACCACATATTCAGCTAGAGAATGTACACATTTTGTATTTTTATAGGTGTCACATACATATGATGCACAGCAACCTAATGGTAACATTAATGGTGGTGCGAGACCATAAACTTACAAACAAACGGTCGTCGGACGACGTGCATCAAATCGTCATACCAGTAGATCTAATAACACCAAATACTTTAAATGAAAATAGGTTATGTTCACTAGTTAACCAAATAGTTCGGTTTTAGATCTATGTACTTCTATACAGAGTATAACATGCACGTAAAAATCGTTATTCAAGATGACCGTTTCTAACCTTTGAGAAGAACGGATTGTCGTGTATTCATCTCCTACGCCTAACATAACCATGACTGTTGTAGTATTTTATTTTTAAAAAAAAATACGTTCAATTCTGTATATCTTTAGTTCATCAAGTTGTTTCTGGGTGTCAGCTTGCTTACTATAGTCGAAGTTCCTTTGTTATGTGTTAAAGGGTTTAGGCACGGTTGAACAAGTCTCCATGTAATGCATTACAACTTGACTGTTTTACGCAGTATTCACGTATTGAATGGACTAAATAATGTCAGACTTTACAAGGTCATATTTCTCTTTTTTTTGTGAATCGTAAAATTGCTGTAGTTTGTCCTTACCTAATGATAACCTTCTTGCAATTGCAGGGTGGAGGCTGAATAGTATCATATTCCGTATTTATAATGATTTTGTATATTTCCATTGCACTTCAAACAAAATCGCTATTTTTCATGAAATATAAATGTGATTACAAGAAACACAAGAAAGGATGTATGCTGACAAAATAATTACAACAAAGAATAAACAAGTTATGCGGATAAACTGTGAAGGTCACTGTGTAAACAGGCGATGTATAAGTATAAACCCAAAGAGACTGGGCTGCTGGCGGACGGGATAATTTCTTAAGAACGGTAAAACGGTTGGACATACCCGGTATTAAAATGTGTGGCTTTTGTTTTCTACACCGTTTGACTTTCGTAGGAACACGAAACACCATGTTTAGGAATTTTGAGACAATCAGAGTTTGCAATTGTTAACTACTATTCATCAAATTCAAAATATCCTCTTATTATTAGAAAGGACTTTAGCAATAACATGTTACACTTATATCATTTACTGGTGCGTTTTCCTTGACCGCTAGTATATTTAGAATAATTAAAAACATCACGTGTGTCTACCTTGATCTAGATATTTAATTGTTATACATTTGTTCCCCAATACCTGCATTTGCAGTTTGTTTACTATTTCAGTCCGGATCAAATCACGTGTGTCTACCTTGCCCTAGATATATAATTGTTATACATTTGTTATGCAGTTTGTTTACTATTTCAGTCTGGATCATGTTCTTACCGACGTGACATATAGCAAGATTTCACCTTTAAGAAATAATTAAGAAATTATTAAGAAATCGGTTTTGGGAACTAAAAAAAATATAAATAAATACAATAATTAAAAAAATCATGTTATTTGTTCAAAACAAACATATTTTAAGTTTTCCTGAAAAAAATGTCCCAGAGTACTTTAGTTATAGACAAGGTGTGAAAGTCCATCTGGTTGACATTTAATACATAACTGTTTTCATCAGTTATTAACTGTTTTCATCAGTTATTTCACTGGCCTTTCTAATATACCCGAGCTTTCATTGATATCAACAATCTGGCCATGTTCGGTTAAGATCGGATCTATTTAAGAAAGTCAAGGGCAATAACTTCAGTGTTAAAGGTCCGAATTGGCTGGCTTTCAGACTTGACCAAGCTTTTATTGATATCAACAATCTGGCAAAGTTTGGTAAGTATCGGATGACAAATGAAGGTCCTATTGTGTTAAAGAGGCCAAATATAGTGCAACAAGTCAAAATTTTACCCAGTCGTAGAGAACACTCGGGACTGGTGTCCCGAACATTTTGACGTCATGACGTCATCCAAGATGGCCGCCAGTGATGTCATCAAACAAATCTTGTTATCGCTAGATCTCAAACATTTATAGACGGATTTGAAAGAAACTTTCACAGATTGTAGAGTTTAGGTTCCAGTTGTGCAGGAATGTAAAAATCTGTCTCTATGTCATAACGTCTTGACGTCAGTGACGTCACAATGTTATGAAAAGTCCTTCTTTTTCAGTGATAACATCTTTCATGTTTTATTATTGAAAAATCCATCAATGTCATTGTTTCAGTCGACGCTGACAGTTTTAACGTCATGACGTCATTCAAAATGGCCGCCAATGACGTCATTTAAGAAATCTTGTAATCGCTATATCTCCTTCCCTTATGACCGGATTTTGATGCAACTTTCACAGCCTGTAGGAAAATAGGTTGATTGTGCAAAAATTTCGAAAATTGTCAATGACATCATCCAAGATGGACGCCAGTGACATAAAGATACCAATAATCATGTTAGCACAAGATCTCCAACATTTATAGTCGGATTTGAATGAAACTTTCTCAGATTGTAGAGTTCAGGGTCTAGTTGTGCAAGAATGGAAAAACGTGTCTCTATGTAATAACGTCTTGACGTCAGTGACGTCATAATGTTATGAAAATCCGTTTTTTTTCTGTGATTACATTTTTGAAGTTGATTTACTGTATAATCAATCAATGTCATTGTCTCAGTCGACGCTGACAGTTTTAACGTCATGACGTCATCCAAAATGGCCGCCAATGACGTCATTTAAGAAATCTTGTAATCCTCATATCTCCTTCATTTATCATCCGAGTTTGATACAACTTTCACAGTTTGTAGATATCAACGTCTAGTTGTGCTATAATGTGGAATGTTGTCATGTCGTCATCAAAGATGACCGCCAGTGACGTCATAGATGAACTATTGTTTTGTCTATATCTTCTGTATTTATTATCGGATTTGAATAAAACTTTCACAGATTGTAGAGTTCAGGGTCCGGTGGTGCAATAACGTCATATGGTATGCCGACGTCCTGACGTCAGAGACGTCATGACGTCAGTGACATCAGACTATTCAGAAATTCGTTTTGTTTCACTGATTGCATGTTCGAAGTTATTTTCGTGATTAATCAAGCAGTGTCTTCATTTACGATAACTCTGACAGTTGTGACGTCATGACGTCATTAAGACAGGAAAGCCTGTTTGATCAGGTTCTGATCAAAATCTAGTTATTATTATTATTCTTCTTGTGACCGCCACTTTTCATAGTAGCATTGGTCGCAGAGCATCACAATTTTAGACAGTGGTAGAGCTTAGTCTAGAATAGTGCCGCGAAGCTTTTGGGCTCCTGACGTCATCCAAGATGGCCGCCAGTGACGTCATCAGACAATTCTTGTTATCGCTAGATCTCAAACATTTATGGTCGGATTTGAATGAACCTTTCATAGATTGTAGGGTTCAGGATCTAGTTGTGCTTGAATGTAAAAACGTGTCTCTATGTAATAACGTCTTGACGTCAGTGACGTCACAATGTTACGAAAAGTCATTTTTTTTCAATGATTGCATTTTTTATGTTTTTTTACTGTAAAATCCATCAGTGTCATTGTTTCAGTCGACGCTGACAGTTTTAACGTCATGACGTCATTCAAAATGGCCGCCAATGACGTCATTTAAGAAATCTTGTAATCGCTATATCTCCTTCATTTATGATCGGATTTTGAGGCAACTTTCATAGCCTGTAGGGAATAAGGTTGGGTTTTGGCAAGAATGTTGAAAATTGTCATGACGTCATCCAAGATGGCCGCCAGTGACGTCATGATACAAATATTGCTAGCGCTAGATCTCAAACATTTATAGTCGGATTTGAATGAAACTTTCACAGATTGTAGAGTTCAGGGTCTAGTTGTGCATAAATGTAAAAACGTGTCTCTAGGTAATAACGTCTTGACGTCAGTGACGTCACAATGTTTCGAAAAGTCCTTTTTTTCAATGATTGCATTTTTCACGTTTTTTTAGTGTAACATCCATCAGTGTCATTGTTTCAATCGACTCTGACAGTTTTAACGTCATGACGTCATCCAAAATGGCCGCCAATGACGTCATCGAAGAAATCTTTTAATCGCTATATCTCCTTCATTTATAATCGGATTTTGATGCAAACTTCACAGTCTGTAGGGAAATAGGTTGTGTTGTGCAAGAATGTCGAAAATTGCAAATGACATCATCCAAGATGGCCAACAGTGACGTCATCATACAAATTTGTTAGCGCAAGATCTCCAACATTTATAGTCGGATTTGAATGAAACTTTCACAGGTTGTAGAGTTCAGGGTCTAGTTATGCAAAAAGATCAAAACGTGTCTCTTTGTTATATAACGTCTTGACGTCAGTGACGTTACAATGTTATTAAAAATCCGTTTTCTTTACTGATTGCATTTTTTAAGTTGTTTTACTGCAAAATCAATCATTGTCATTGTTACAGTCAACGTTAGTAGTTTTAATATTATGACGTCATCCAAAATGGCCGCCAATGACGCCATTATAGAAATATTGTAATCGCTATATCTCCTTCATTTATGATCGGATCTTGATAAAACTTTCACAGGAACTCTACATTCAACGTCTGGTTGTGTAATAACGTCAAAGTTTGTTATGTCGTCATCAAAGATGGCCACCAGTGACGTCATAAAGGAAATCTTGTTGAGACTATATCTTCTCTATGTATTACCGGATTTGAACAAAACTTTCACAGATTGTAGAGTACGGGATCTGGTTGTGCACAGATGTCATACGGTATCCCGACGTCATGACGTCAGTGACGTCAAAATATTAAAAAACATCGATTTTTTTTTACTGGTCGCATTTTCGAAGTTCTTTTCTTGATATATCAATCAGTTTTATCAACTTAGACAACTCTGACAGTTGTGACATCATGACGCCATTAAAACCAGGAAAGCCCGTTTGATCAGGTTTCTGATCAAAATCTAGTTCATCTTTAAAGTTGTTCTTTTTTTTCTGTGTGTGTTTGTGGTTGACGGTCGTCTTTGAATGCTAAGTTTTATACCTACTTTTAATAAATATATGCCAACGCCAACATGTCACCATGTTTGTTTGTGTTGTTTTTTTAAGAAATGAAATATATAATTAACTATGTACATATATATACACAATCCATATGCTGTGTCTGCTCCGTGCTCCCTTTTGTGCCAGTCACGGTTTTCCACATGCCATTTAAGCATTGCGCACCCGTATTCCAAAATGGAATATCCCGCGATCCCTTAATTGCCCGCGACCCTTAAATCCCTACTGCTATGTCTCAATTTCCATGTACTGTCTGCATATTACAAACAAGCGTGTTGACGCAAGCAGCCGAACGGAAATGTACTGTTTGACTGGACCGGAATACTTCCCCCCCCCCCCGAAATGTAATGTTTGACCGGACCGGAATACTTCCCCCCCCACCCCACCCCCAATCATACCCCCCTCCCCCCCCCCCCCCTCACCCCACCAACAACCAGAGCTGATACTAGTATCGATCGAGTGTAAAAATGCAATGGATCTACATACATTAAATTCGTGAACGAGATGTTGCGAATGTTTGCTAATCGATCCAATCGTACAAACTCTCTCTCCGTTGTTCATCGGAAATAATGTTTGAAGATGCACGTCGATTCGATGGGTTTGGGTGATTTGCCCCGGCAAAGTACCGTGTGAACCGTAACAAAAATATAGACCCGGAAAAGGATTGATTTTAAACATATTTTAATATTTATTACATGTTATACTCTTCTAAAATAAATCTTATAATTTTATCGTCAGTTTGTTAAAATAGTTAAAGATAAATATATTTTGTCATTAATTGCGGAATGTCTTTTTACATAACAAAAGGAGCAGCATGATGGTTATCTTTAATGCGTAATTACACCATTGCTACGTTTGTGCTTCCGTAGTACTTAAAATAGTGCATATTAAAAAACATTTCCGTGCCGTACTAGTGATACAAAATGCCCACGTTTGATTGCTTTTTGTTATTTTGTTATTATTACCTGTAATTCACCCGAATGATGTATTGGGAAGATTTACTAGTATTTGTTTGAGATATTTAATCATAATGACATAGACAGTAAAGCGAAAGTAGAAATGGGGTAAATGTCCAAATAGAACGTGACGTCATTCAACAGCTTGGCTTTTTCTTATATGGTACATGATCCCCTGTTTTTTTGGCGGACGCTCAGCTTTTTGGGTCTTAAAACGGCGTGCCTGGGCTACCTCTTTAATTGAACTCTTATTCTTTGGTATGAAAATGTAGGTTGCTATATGTGGAACATATGTGCAAAACTTTATCTTCATAAGAAAGACGTTTGGTAGGATTACCACTACTAAATATTTCACCATCCCCCCAAAAATAGGATATTGTGAACATTTTTAGAAGGGTTTAAATTGTAAAATGTTATTAATTTGCATAAAAACACCCACTTTTATAGCGTACAACTTTTATCAATTTCGATTGTAATGGAATTTGTTACATGTTTCAGCGTGTATACTCGACTAAAAAATAGATAATATGCCACAAATTGATGGAATTTACTAGGAAAACACGTTTTGATGAGCAAATCTGAATATTTTACATGTGCAAAGTCCTGCTGATTACTAATAGGCATGTTTTATTGACGTGTATTGAATTATTGTGATAATTCGTCACATTAGTCAAGCGTATTGCCAAGAAATGTAATTTCTTATGACAATTCAAAGAGTGTAAAACTAAAGAAAAAAGTCTTTGAAATAGGTAAATTTCAAATTTTTCTATGTATCTTCAAATGTCCATATCTCGGTCAATACTTGTTCGATTCGCAAAAACTAGGCATTTTTGAGCATGATATATAGCTGAGAATACGAAAAATTTACATTTAAAAATCATGAACTTGTTGTGGTTCTCTTTAAGGCGTAATTACACCACTGCGTTTGTGCTTCCGTGGTGTATAGTCAAATAGTGCCCAATAAAAAACGTTTCCGTGCCTTGCTAGTGATACAAAATGCCCACGTTTGATTGCTGATTGTTATTATTACCTATAAGTCATCCGAATGTTGTATTGGGAACATGTATTAGTGTTTGTTTGAGATATTTAATTATAATTGACATAGACAGAAAAGCGAAAGTAGAAATGGGGTAAATCTATCTGTGACGTGTCAAAATAGAACGTGACGTCATTCAACAAATTGGCTTTCTCTTACATGATATATGATCCCTGTCTTTATTACATTTTTATATTGCCGGACGCTCGATAGTTTGATTGATATGTGTTTTACAATTTTCTACTGAAAGAAATGCGCATCTTTTGTATCTTGACATACATTCGTCCTATATAAAACGAAGAAGGAAAACCAGTGGTGCAATGACACCTAAAAAGAGCTAAATGGGATAATTCGGTATCTCCTGGATTCATACTTATAGGCCAATTTCAGATGAAAACTAGGAAATTGAGCTCCGAAACACAAACTACGTGTGCTTTTATGTCGTTTTGGATCAATATAGTCAGTTTTCGTCTCTAACGGCCGTAATTTCGAGTTTCAGCTTTTTGTGGATCCTAAAAGGGCGTGCCTGGGCTACTTCTTTAATTGAACTCTAATTCTTTGGTATGAAATTGTAGGTTGCTACGTGTGGAACATATTTACAAAACTTTATCTTCATAAAAAAGACGTTTGGTAGGTGTGACACCACTAAATCTTTCCCCTACCTCCGAAAATTAGGATATTGTGAACATTTTTAGAAGGGTTTAACTTGTAATAGATTATTAATATGCATAAACACACCGACTTTGTAGCATACAACTATTATCAATTTTAATTGTAATGGAATTTGTGACATGTTTGAGCGTGTATACTCGACTAAAAATAGATAATATGCCACAAATTGATGGAATTTTACTAGGAAAACACGTTTTGATGTGCACCTCTGAATAATTTACATATGCAAAGTCCTGCTGGTTACTAAAATGCATGTTTTATTGATGTGTATTGAATTACTGTGATAATTCGTCACATTAGTCAAGTGTATTTGCCAAGAAATGACATTTCATATGACAATTCAAAGATTGTAAAGCTAAAGAAAAAGGTCTTGGAATTAGGAAAATTTCATCTTTTTCTATGTGTCTTTAAATGTCCATATCTCGGTTAATACTTGTTCGAATTGCAAAAAATAGGCAATTTTGAGCATGATGATATATAGCTGAGAATATGAAAACTTTACATTTAACGAGAAATCCGCAGATTCACATGTCTCGCCTAACGGGGCGGGACTTAAAAATAAAAAGGTCAATGATGTTTAAATGAATGTTTGTAAACATTTTAGTAACTAAAAACAGTGGAGTTTGCAGTTTGCAAAATGCCATTCTATTAAAAGCAAGAGGTCCTCTTATGGACGCTCTACTGCCTAAAACGGCTCTTATATCAAGGGTTGTCGACATAAAATTCCCATCAGTACTTCTTTTAAAACATTGCAAAAACAACAAGGATAGGATGGCCTTAGATAGCTCACCTGGTAATCATGGGCAATAAGTCTGCTGTGTCTAGTCTGGCATGGGTATTTTTTAATTTGTCCCATTTTTTTCTATGAATGAAATTTCATAAAAATGTGTGTGGGGTGGGGATTGGGGGGTATATTAACTGTCCTAAACAAATATGGTAAAGATCGGATAAAAAATGAAATCACTACAGATTTAACAAAGGAAAATACAATATAGCATTTTTCAACAAATCAAGGGCCATAACTCTGTCGTTACTAACAATATCTAGCTGGTTTTCGAACTTGTCCAAGATTTCATTGATATACGGCGCTTTGCACAACTAGACATCATACTGAGGCTTGCTGCAAAATTTTGTAGAAATCCGACAAGCCGTTTAGGAGGAGTAGCGCCGACAAGAAATTTAAAGTAAAAATGTCAAAAGGCCACAACTCCGTTATAAATCAACGAACTGGAACAAAAGCGCGAAATGCACAACTAGACATCTTACCGATGCTTCCTGCCAAGTTTCGTCGAAATCCAACAAGGCGTTTAGGAGGAGTAGCACCGATAAAATAAATAAAAGTAAATATGTCAAGGAGCCTAACTCCATCAAAAATCAAAGAACCAGAAAAAAACGCAATAGGCAAAACTAGAAGTCATAGCAATGCTTCCTGCCAACACGGCGTTAACACAAAAATAATAATAATAAAAAGAATAAAAAAAAAAGTAATTAAAAAAAATGAAATATTTTATTTTTAAAAAAAACACAACAAAAAACTTTAAAAAAAAATGAACCAATAAATAAAAAACAAAACAACTATTAAAGAAAAAGAGAACAAAAAATCAAATAAAAAATAATAAAAAAAAAAAAGGATATGTATATAAAAAAACTAAACAAAAAAACACACTAATGATAAAATAAGGGCAAAACATCTGGTAAAGTTTGGTAAAGATCAAATGAACTATGAAAGCCTTATCGCATTAACGAGGCAAAATTAACGAAATCAAGGCCCATAACTCCGCTGTTTCTGGTCCGATCTAGCTGGTTTTCGATCTTGTCCGACCTTTAGATATTAACAATCTGGTAAAGTTTGGTAAAGATCGGATGGAAAACGAAGGCACTATCATCTTAACAAGGCAAAATATAGCATTTTTAATTAAATCAAGGGCCATAACTCTGATGTTACTGGTCAGTAGAGCTAAAAATCATCAGCTTCAAAAAGTAGGTTAAGGTCATCGATTAAATCCATGCGTCCAAAAAGATGCACTACCCAAGACACAACTATGTCAAAATAGAATATTTTGTCTTCCAAAGATTAAGCTAAAACATCTAGTGCATAATTATAGTTCATGAGAAAGTGATGTAAATGTAACAATTAAAGTTATCTGCCATTTGCTTGCAGGCTCAATGTCAATTAGTCAGTTTTCGTCCCTAACGGCCGTAATTCGAGTTTCAGCTTTTTGTGCGTCTTAAAACGGCGTGTCTGGGCTACTTCTTTAATTTAACTCTAATTCTTTGGTACTAAAATGTAGGTTGCTATGTGTGGAAAAAAATTACAAAACTTTATCTTCATAAAAAAAAGTTTGATAGGTATGACACCAATAAATCTTTCCCCTACCTCCTAAAAATAGGATATTGTGAACATTTTTAGAAACTTGTAATATATTATTAGTATGCATAAAAACACCGACTTTATAGCATATAACTATTATCAGTTTTGATTTAAATGAAATTTATGACATTGAGCGTGTATACTCGACTAAAAATAGATAATATGCCACAAATTGATGGAATTTTACTACGAAATCACGTTTGGTGTGCAAATCTGAATATTTTACATATGCAAAGTCCAGCTGGTTACTAAAATGCATGTTTTATTGATGTGTATTGAATTAGTGTGATAATTCGTCACATTAGTCAAGTGTATTTGCCAAGAAATGTCATTTCATATGACAATTCAAAGAGTGCGAAACTAAAGAAAAGAGCTTAGTCTTCGAATTAGGTAAACTTTTTTCTATATATCCTCAAATGTCCATATCTCGGTCAATACCCGTTCTTTGGTATGAAAATGTAGGTTACTATGTGTGGAACATATCTACAAAACTTTAATGTTCATAAAAAAAAAGTTTGGTAGGGTTGACACCACAAAATCTTTCCTCTAAAAAAATAGGATATTGTGAACATATTTAGAATGGTTTAACTTGTAATATATTAGTAATATGCATAAAAACATCGACTTTGTAGAATACAACTATTATCAATTTTGATTTTAATGGAATTTGTGACATGTTTGAGCGTACAAATAGATAATATGCCAACAAATTGATGGAATTTTACTAGGAAAACACGTTTTGGTGTGCACATCTAAATATTTTACATATGCAAAGTCCTGCTGGTTACTAAAATGCATGTTTTATTGACGTGTATTGAATTAGAACGTGACGTCATTCAACAGCTTGGCTTTTTCTTACATGGTCCCCTATTTTTATTGCATTTTTATGTTTTTGTACTGCTATGAAAGAGATTTTATGTTGAGTTTGTCACCTGCTAGCCAGGGTGAAATTATTGATGCCTTTAATAATACTTCTCGGTATCTTGATGACATACTCAATATTGATAATCCGTTCTTTGCTCATATGGTTACTAACATTTATCCACCAGAGCTCACGTTGAATAAAGCCAACAGTTCGGATACAGTAGGAGCATTTCTCGAACTTCATCTCTCGATTTCAAATGATTACTAAAATCTATGATAAGAGAGATGATTTCAATTTTAACATGAATAACTATCCACACCTGGATGGAGATGTACCTCGTGCTACCTCATACGGGGTGTATATCTCCCAGCTCATTCGATTTGCTAGAGCGTGTAATGATGTTATAGACTTCAATGATCGAAATCAAGTTATTACAAGTAAACTTCTTCAGCAGGGTTTTCGTTATCACAAACTACGTAGATTTTTCTCTAAATTCTACCTCCGCTACGAGGGCCTGCTGGAAAAGTACAACACCAACCTTAAAACACTTCTGCGACTAGGCATATCACAACCCTCATTTTATGCAGATGTGGTCTATAAACTTCGAAAGTTAAAGGGGTCTGACGGGTTTCCTGACCGCTTTACAAATTTAATCAGGAAGTTCGTCAGAAAAGGATATAACCCTTTGGTTTTTACAGCGCACTGCATGTTTAGTGATTGACCCCTCTACAGTCAGTCATTACGATTCACTTTTCACTTGTGCGATGACTGGACTACCTCTTGGGGCGCTATGATTGTACCTACTGAAACCCCAACTAAGGGAGGTGGGTGCATGAGCTTTCGTCCCTCCGGTTTTTTGGTCGTACCCTAGATTGGTTTTCTCTTAAGCTGCAACTACTATGGTTGTTCAGTACGATTCTGGATACATCTTGCGATGTTTATTATTTTGTATGTGTTTCTTTAGTTAGTTTCTCTGGATGTGGACTTTATTATTGATGGGATGTAGTTCTGTCTTCTCTATTTGGGCGCTGAAGTCAGGATAATAGCGAGGATTGTGCGCATATAAAATCGATGCAAGCTAACCAGTAGGCCTTATTGACCACTGACCGTTCCAAGTCGGTAACCCTGTCTTCACCACCCTTTCTGTTGTTTTTGTCTCTTTCATTGTATTATCAAGTCCTTGTTTGCAGTACAGTTCGGACGCTGTGGTTTCTATAGGGCCCTATATCTCATTTTCATATTGGCGGACGCTCGATCGTTTGATTGATGTGCTTTAAAACATTTCTACGGAGAAAAATGCGCATTTTTTGTCTCTTGACATATTCGTTCTATATAAAAACGAAGAAGGAAAATCAGTTTTGCAATGACACCTAAATAGAGCTAAATGTGATCTTGGATTCATACTACATTTTTGGCCTGTAACAATATTAACGTTTTTTTTTTCTAACGGCAGTTTAGACAATTACACTATGTGGACTTGCCATGAAGTTTGTGAATCACTTTCTATTAACTAATATTTTCGTCAGGTATGGAACTACCGTTTATAGATAAATTGTTGGTATGCCTATGGGTACGAACTGTGCACCCCTGGTCGCAGATTTGTTTTTATATTGCCATGAAACAGACTTTCGCCAGATACCCATGCAGGCAGATGCTATTGAAGCCTTTAGTGACACCTCTCGGTATCTGGATGGCATATTGAACATTGACAACCCTTTCTTTTCTACTATGGTTATTAATATATATCCTAAAGAACTTCAACTTAACAAAGCTAATATTTCTGATACTAACGCTTCTTTTCTCGATTTACAACTCTCTATTGAAAATGGTGAAATAATAAGCAAAATCTATGACAAGAGAGATAATTTTAATTTTGATATTGTTAATTATCCCCCATTTAGATGGGGATGTTCCCCCGAGCGACCTCTTATGGGATCTATGTGTCTCAACTTATTCGTTTTCCTAGAGCTTGTTCTCGAGTTGAAGACTTTAATATTCGTAATCGTTGTATAACTAAAGAGCTACTCCATAAGGGCTACCGTTACTACAACTTCGTAAAATCTTTGCAAAACTTTATTATCGAAACCCTGATATAAACGTAATTTAAGAACTCTTCTGCGACAAGGACTTTAACAACCTGACTTCTGTGGTGATGTGATTTACAAACTTCGTAAGATCCTTGGTCATGATCACTTTCATACTATCTTTGTTAAACGTGTAAAAGGGTTTATCGAAAGAGGTTATGACACTATCATTTTGCAACGCTCTGCATGCTTGGGGGTGGACCCATTTACATTTCGCCACAATGCTATCCTCTTTTATTGTGCGATTGGACTGGACAGGCTGTGGACAGACAGGACCCTGTGATGACGTCCACCTAAAGCCCAAAAGGACGGTGACGTTTGATGTTTGTCTACGCTCTTGTCTTGTCGTACCCTCAATGGGTTACTTTCATGTTACTCTGGCATTTGCCAAGTCTTTGTGGCTTTCTAGGCTATTTGTTTTTGCATTTGTATAATATCTTTGGTGTTTTACTTATATTGCCTACTAATGCTGTCTTGTTGGTTAGAGAATAGTTCGTGGTGGGGATTCTTTATTTACACTGTCCTGTTTTATTGGGATGGCAGTAGGGTAATTGTGAGGTTTTGGTGCACTCTTCATGTTTAAACCCATAGCGGCCATTTTTGCCACTGACCGCTCCAATGCGGTATCCGTATTGTGAACCCTTTTTTTGTGACGTCATTTATGCCTTTATTCTTTGTTAACTTTGCCATTCATGTTTGTCCTTTTGCGTGTTTTTGGGTTTACTGTGTTCTGTGAAAACTGCATGTCCTGTTCGACTTTTATACTTATTTTTAGAAACGAATTTCAGATGAAAACTAGGAAATAGAGTACCGAAACACACACTGCGTGTGCTTTTATTTCGTTTTTGAGCATTTTTAGTCAGTTTCGTCTCTAACGGCCGTAATTTAGAGTTTCAGCTTTATGGGTCTTAAAACGGCGTGCCTGGGCTACTTCTTTAATTGAACTCTAATTCTTTGGTATGAAAATGTTGGTTGCTATAAAACGAAGAAGGAAAATCCATCATCTTTGGGCTCTTTTATGTCCATCTCTTTAAGGCGTCTTATCGAGTTATGTGGTGGAGGGACGTTAAACTTGAATTAGAACGAACACACACACAAACACACACACAGACACACACACAGCCACACACACACATTCTCCTTGGTGCCGCCATTGTTTATTCCACGTGAGTAAACCCACGTGACCGAAAAGTAGCATCCAAGATGGTGTCTATTCCTTTCCGAGATTATGTTTGATATACCACCATTAATTACATGTAAACCTCCGAGGTGTATCGAATGTAGTTCCTATAAGAAAAAGTAATCCCTCCTTTTTTGATGTAAGTAGGGGGAAACTGCCCATTCGTGTTCGATTTTTTTCGTTGTATGTATTATAAGCGTATTAATAGGTTTTACTGGATAACTGATGAACATTTTCGAATAAAATAAAAGGCAGCTGTTTATGAACTTAGATAGAGATCTTGCACACTTGAGTCTTAAAGGCTTTAAGTGACCCTAGCGACACAAATTAATGTCTGGAGGCAATCTGTTCCACTCTTGGATGGTTCGTGGGAAGAAGGATTCTTTGCGGTATTCATTTTTACAGGCTGGTATCTGGTAGGATTTCTGGTGCATATTTCTAGACAGCTGGCTGGTGGGACTAGTTTTCCTTCTTTATCTATGGCCACAAGTTGGTTATCTATTTTGTAAAGCATGGTTAGCCGTGCATCCCGCCTTCTATCTTGTAGGGATCGCCATTCTAGTATGTCGAGCATCTGACCAACACTGGATAGGTTTCTGTGTCTGTTTGTTACATATCTGACAGCACGACGCTGAATAATTTCTAATCTATCAATTTCGTTTTGATGATAGGGGTCCCAGACGGTACTAGCATACTCGACTGTAGGACGCACTAATGATTTATAGGCGTTCTCTTTCACTGAGGTAGCGTCAATTTTCAGATTTCTTCTGAGGAAGCCTATGGTTCTCTTTGCTTTGTTGCATATCGAGTCAATGTGTTCGTTCCAACGCAGTTCAGAGTTTATAGTAAACCCAAGGTACTTTGCTGATTTAACTGCTTCAAGCACGTGACCGTGTAGGCTGTACTCGTGGACGATTGGCTTTTGCTTCCTGGTGATTGTCAGAACATTGCACTTATCCGGGAAAGAAGGCCATTTTCCATTTCTGTTCCCAAACTGCTAACTTGTCCAGATCTGATTGGAGGTCTTTGGCATCGGCGTCCCTAAATATTGTTAGGTAGACTACCGTGTCATCTGCAAATAACCTCACCCTAGATTTGAGACCTCCAGGAAAGGTCGTTGACGTAGAATAGGAACAAGCTTGGCTCAAGGACTGAGCCCCGAGGAACCGGCCGGATGCAACGCAGACACGTTCAGACACTTCGCCGTCTACAACGATAGACTGGGAACGACCGTCCAAGAAGCTTTCTATCCAGGTGTTGACTTTTCCTGTGATGCCGTATCTTTTCAGTTTATGAACTAGAAGGCAGTGACTTACCTTGTCGAAGGCCTTTGAGAAATCCATTATTAAAATGTCTGTTTGTTTCCCATTTTCAATGTTTTGCGATACGTCATTTATAAATTCAATCAGTTGTGTTTCACAGTAGCGGAACCGACGAAATCCATGTTGAAGTCGTCAGAGGATATGTAGTTTATCATCATGGTTCATGATATGACTGGTAACAATGGGTTCCATCAGTTTACAGCATAAACATGTCAATGAGATCGGGCAGTAATTCTCGGTTTTGTACTTTTGGCGTTTCTTAAAGCAGAAATTTGTCCTAAATCAACAAATCCGTTGTTGATATGTTTTTAATTATCAAATATCATTATAAATACGATGGTAACTATGCTATTGATGTATTTGTAGTGAAAATATGTTATTAAAGATAAAAACCGAAAAGACGAACAGGCTACGCTAAAAAATTGAAAAAAAATCAAAGGGGGAAAACTCTTCCTCGTAAAACCGGAAGTGACGTCATTGGGAACAAAACGAAACCATTTGTACATAGGGAAAGCACGCAAAAACAGTATAGTGTGTGTGTGAAAATGTCGGAATTAAGCGACTATGATGCTGAGTCAGATGAAATGCCCATGATAAGAAGGTTGCACAATGTGCAACCTTACGATTTTGAGCCAGAATTCGTGTCTGAGGATGAAAATACCTCGGATTCATCAACCGATGGCGATGAGGAAGTTGAACGCGGTGCAGGTCATCGAAATTCTGAAAGTCACCAGCAACGCTGCAATATCTCGGTACATTTACACTAAGCGCGAAATGCAGTATATTCCGAATGAATGGACATGGTCTAATACTTGTACATTAATACGAGCGTCAGATTATAAGGACTTTATTTTTGCCGAAAAATAGACATTGAAAAAATATATTTAGAGTCTAGTAAGTATAATTGATAAATGAATAAATGTAAAAGCATCTAATTTCTATAGTATTCTATATACCATAAGTCCCCGCCGCCTCCAAAACAGTCTATAGTGGTGTATGAGATTCGGATTTGCAGTATGACACGCTCTCCACGTGCCGCCAAATAACAATATACCACACAGCGACTAATCAACTATTGCGGTGCCCTATTGAAGTACAGCCTAATCATGGTACAAACGTCGGTATATGACAAAATCACGCACAATTTAGGGAAACGTAGTATTATGATATGCCTACATTTCCTGTATATTGCAATTCCGTGAGCGGTGCAATACCGCCGCGGCGAGCCGCGTATTGCGCAAGACGGATATATGATGCGTGAGAAACTAGTTAGTTCATCGCGAACGAAGATGATCTAAATAATATAGTCAAATGTATTATGAGCACGACATAATGTATTATGTACATGTAGAGATCGAAAAAACAGACCTAACAATTTTTTTTTTTAGAATATAAACTATATATATGCTTGTAAAGCACTTATTTTACTTACTGCATGAGGTAAAAGCCGTTATTGTTGTTGTTTTGCCATGCAACATTACTGAACTAATATAATAGCTTGTAACATTATCAATTTTCTGCGTTTTAATAGACATCCATGAAACATTTTGTCATTATTTTCAAATCCAGGGACCGATATATAACTCTATATACATCTATAACACTATTGGCAGAAGAAAGTGTATAATTTAAAACAAAACAACAAAAAAAAAATACTACAAAATATATATTGAAACAACGACAGTGTTTATTTCACCGAATTCATTTACATTCATATGCTAAACCTTTTTAGCGATCTTTTGAAAAAGACGGCTACATTATATTAGCGCCGTTCACGTAAGACGCATGCATCTAATTCAACAGCTAAACAATCACGATGTACATATCTAAGACTATATACCTTTCTACAATTTATCATACACATACCCGAGGAATTGCTAAGATAACTGAACAAAAACTTCTATCTTACCTCATTTAATAATTTCTTCCTCAACGCCGGTCGAATCGGCGAATAAAACTTGCTCGGAGACGGCGGGGTTAGGCACTTCTCATTTTTGTAGGAAAATATTGTTGGTATCGCTGTTGTTTTTAATCTGCATGGCCGTCTGTCCTTCAAATTCAATGAAAATGAAACCAAAGGATAGATTTCCCACGAATCCAACTCAAAGTGTTTACTACAAACTCGCGCGTCTTTCGAAGGTTCCCATTTTTTTGACGCGACGGGCGATTTTCGTCGACAGCGGTCCACCCACAATTCAAATCTTAATCTATCATTAACCTGATTAGGAAAACGAAAAAAACTGATGTTATTAGATTGTCCTTTTTTATGCACACTTTGACACCCAGCTACAGCACACGGCATTTTTAACACGTACCATAAAACTTAATCCTACATAGACAATACTATACAACTCAATGCGACACCGCTGATCGTTTGGTACCAATGACGTCACAGGATCACGTGACACTTACCTGTCTTCAAAAAGGGCGAAACTCAAGCGTGTGCGCTATGAGATAAAATTGCCTTCTGTGAGAAAACGGGACAACCAATAAGTGTAATATTTGAACAGATTGTATATTATATACATATATTTCAGAATATATGCTCAAAAAACACGCTAAATTTCACCTTTAAAGATTGGTTTAACGTAAGCTGGCTGTACTGCTGCACCCTTGACCTGTTTAGTAAACAAACAATAACTTTCTTACATGTATTGTGACCCCATCTTTTACGGTGATTTTTCGAGTGGAAAATTAGTTTTTCTATATGAAAATTACGCTGCTGCATTATCCATACTTCAGTTGAAGTTGCAGCAAATCATTAATATGTGACACTTTAACATTGTAGTCTATGGGGAAACTAATTAGTTTTGAAAAAAACAAAACGGTTGAGGCAGTTCTGGCCTTGAATTCACCATTTTTGAGAATATTCTTAGACTTAATCTCAAGGCACATAATGCAAATTTCAATTACAAATATTTCTAAAAGTTTAAAGGATAAACGTTCATGACAACCTGCTATGAGCAAATAGGATAAATACTAATAAATAGCAACTGCAACTTAGTCATGGGAATATTTGTGAACGGAATTTCAGTACTTGAGCTCAAGTCCAAGAATAGTTTGAAGAATGGTTGTTGAATTCCAGGCCTGATTTTGGCTAATCGGATTTTATCCGTTGTTTGAGTGAACGAGACATGCGCCGTGGAGCAGTCTAATCGGATTTGCGCTGATCTATTTTTAGCTGCTAACTTTCTTATAGTCTGGTACCCTTCCCCTACTGCGCTCGCTACTCTCTCTTCCACCTGGTACCCTTTCCCCACTGCGCTCGCTACTCTCTTCGTGTAGCGAGCGCAGTAGTGGAAGTGTACCAGACTAATTGCTTGCCTCGTCGATTTCCGTCATTCTGGAATCCGAGTAAGGAAATTGTCGAAGAGTTCCGATCGTTTGCTAATTGGATGGGGTCAATGCGCCTGCGCAGTTAGTTTCACGGATGAAATCAAACAAAATGTAAACAGTTCAGACCTAGATGTTCGTTTTCACTCTACCATGACAACCCTGTTCTAAATAGTGAACTTACCATTACATTAGTATAAATAAGGCCTGGTCATTCGAAAGTTCTACAATAAATGAGCGATCTTCTTCGATAATGGGACTGCTTTCCGAAGGATCTCCGCTCTCGTGGGCAGACACGAAAACTCATGCCGATCATGTCAGAAAACATGGAATTATACAGTTTGTGAACCAATACAAGAAACTGCGGGACCTGAAAAAGGACGTGTTATATTGGGGTGATGAGGTTCGTATTTGTCTTTAACTCTATCCTATATATATATATGTATTTAGTTTTACACAGTGACAGTTGCTTGGTTACTTTGAAATGATGACTTCTTACATTTATTTAGACAACTCGGTCTCATTCAAGTAAACTAACGGTGCGGCCGGTACGGGACTCGAACCGAGGACCCTCGCTTACAGGGCGAGTGTTCTACCAAAATTTGGTGAGCTAACTGGGCCACCAGTAGCCTAATAAATTGGCTCCTATGCAGTTTTTTTTTTTATTCTGACGTTCTATGTAACTGCATATACATGATGCTCGCCAATACGAAAAATTTCAAAAGAGCATTAAACGTGTATTTTAACACACTAGGCCACCAGGTACCCAATATCAAAACAGTCCTCCCCCTTTTATGAGCTAGCCCAACTCTTCCGATCTCTCAGACCTTTGGTGTCTGTATCCCGCATCCACCGAATTATCATCGTCGCCAGTGAAGTAAACTAATGGTAAAAAGTGCAGCCGGTATGGGACTCAAACCCAGGACCCCTCGCTTATGGGTCTAGGGCTCTACCTACTGAGCTAACCGGGCCAACATGTACCCACAGGGCTAGAAATTAACATTTTTAGTTTACTAGACGTCTACACCGGTAGCCGGTCTAGTAGTTGGGTAAAATCACGAGACCTGCTCCAAATTTACTAGCCCAATATTATATTCAACAGAAAATACTGTTTTAATTCAAGTTTCAGTTTTTACCTGTAGTCATGCATTTATTGAAACTTTTGTGAAAATATCAGGTTTTTAAAAGAACTGTTAGGTTAGACAGTGCTGTCACTACACAATCTATCGATTTATAATTTATTTCTTATTTGAACAATTTTTGTTACTAGCCCATCGGACTACCCAGACACAAACATTTTCTAGCCCGGCAGTATTTTTGCTAGCCTCAGGCTACAGGACTAGTGCTAATTTCAAGCCCTGACCCAATATCACCACACTCAGAAACATAATAAACCACTTTTTAAATCACTGCATAACTATTGGAATTTAATGGACATTGTTTACTTTTACTATTTTAGTTCAATAGATAATATCCTTTGCCCTAAATATTTATTTTATATAGGCCTCTTGGCATTTTGTACTGGAGTGCTTGCGGTAGTTTATGTTTGCATTTCATTTATTCAGCTTGTATGCATTTGTTTAAGAAAATTTTCATATTTGAAGATTGATCATGTAAGCATACAACTATACATTAGCGCAAAGATTCGGCACATATTTCATTGAGTAATTACCCACTTAGTGTAGCACCTATCAAGAAAAGTGATCCGTTACTGCATGACGGATGTGAGTTTTTTTAAATGAAAAAACAATACAATTAAAACGAAATAGAATAGATAGTTTTTTTATACACTTTGCTGTAAAATGCTCAGGCCTGCTCATCAAAAGATTCTTGATTTGAAGTTTTAAACTTTTGGGGACATTGATTTTCAACAGTCAACAGTTAACAATTAAACACAACTTTAAGGCATAGTTCATAATAATTTTGGTTATCATATTCAGGGCAGGAGAATTAGTTTCTGAGTTACTCGTCCTACATAATATATTAATGGTCAAATTGATAAACTGTTCTTATCTGAATTCTACTTGTCCTGTATCAAGGCCAAAAATAAAATTATGTTTGTTTCCCCTTCCCGACCGACCCACCGAAATTGCCGCGACCCGAATATTTTTTTTTTTTTTTTTGTATAGGGTGGGTACGAGTGTCTGACCAAAGAATGTATTCCAGTTTTGATCTCAAATAAAAGAAATATTTTACCTACCTACCTACCCAACCCTTTTATGCATGGGTCGGGAAGGGGAAACAATCATAATTTTATTTTTGGCCCAATAAGCACTCGTCATGGCGAGCGGACGAGAGTAATTTTCATGCCCTGCATATTGCTGAGAGAGCAGAATCTAGTAAGAAACAGTCTTGAACGTTTCCTTTAGTTTTAAATTTGCGCTTTTAACCATAGTGATCCTTTGCTACCCAAGGGCTTTTTTTTTTGAAATAGGGGAAGAGTCCCAGGCCTTTCAATAGGGGAAAAAAACTGTATCCCAATCATTAAGCAATGTTGAGAAAGTAAGAAAGGGAAATGATGTTTATAAAAAAAACATATATATATTTAGGGAAATTTTTCAGCCAAAGAGCGGGGAAATGTAGGCTATTTTGCTCGGCCCCTGTTTGTCAAGGAAAACAAGCACAAGCATATTTCTGTTCGTGTTCTCTAGTGGTTATGTGTACTTTATTCTGATTAATTTTTATGCCCCCGAAGGGTGGCATATAGTAGTCGCACTGTCCGTTCGTCTGTACAATCGTGTCCGCTTCATAACTCTGACAATAATGGACGGATTTTCAATTAACTTCGCACAATTGCTCACCACAACAAGACGACCTGTCGCGCACAAAATCCAGGTCCGTGGCTCCAAGGTCACACTTAGAGTTCAAGGGTCAAAATCCGTTTGTCTGTACAATCGTGTCCTCATAACTCTGACAATAATGGACGGATTTTCAAATAACTTTACACAATTGCTCACGACAACAAGACGACATGTCACGCACAAAATCCAGGACCGTGGCTCCAAGGTCACACTTAGAGGTCAAAGGTCAAAACAAAGTGCTTTCGTGTCCGGTTAATAACTCTGACATTCATGGACAGATTTTCAAATAACATGGCACAATTGCTCACCACAACTAGACGATGTGTCGCGCACAAAACCCAGGACCGTGGCTCCAGGGTCAAGGTCACATTTAGAGGTCAAAGGTCAAAACAAAGTGCTTTCGTGTCCGATTAATAACTCTGACATTCATGGACAGATTTTCAAATAGTTTGGCACAATTTCTCACCACAACTAGACGACGTGTCGAGCACAAAACCCAGGTCCATCGCTCCAAGGTCAAGGTCACACTTATACAGTTATCATAATGCTATATACGTATTGTATTGTATACTAAGTACTAACCTATATAGCCGATGGTAACATTTGGTAAAAACTAGGCCAAGAATGCTTTCGGTAACCGATGGGAGAACCCTGACCGCACCCAATGTTTACGTGTGTAACACATCATTGCACAAGCTCTGCTATGTGGTTATGTGTTGATTGTGAGCGTATGTTTATGCATGTAGGAATATATTTATATTTATCATGCAGATATGCACTTTTCTGCCCAATAAAGGGGTGACCTATTAAATTTTGTTTTATTTGGCACTAACCAATAGAGCAAATCAATGCGGAATCCCTCGACATTTATTGTACGTACATGTAACGTTGCCTGACGTCATAAAACAAACAAAAAACAACAACATGGTGGCGTCCTTGATAAACGTAACATGGGCAGAGCCTCGCCATTCTTCGTTTTCTAAGCCTCGACTAATAAACTTGATAGTAATTTAAGGCACTGACATAATATTCTCTATACATTTGCAAAAGGAATCCAGTATATTATGTATAGTGTTATTCAGTCTTTGAGAACCCAGCTATATGCTACTCTTGAAGAGATTTACCTTTATAATAGGATTACTCAGAGTTCTTATACATGTGTATATATAAATATAAGGAGCCTGGAATACTTAAAAGGACATTAGCTCATTCCCGTTTTCTAAAGCATTTCATTATTTGGAAAAATCCAAATCTGAATTTAATATGCATGATATGTGTAGATCTATGTATTAAATCATAATTTATGCGCAACCTTTCACAAAATTTAACTGTAAAAACCACTATGTCCAACTCTGTTATGAATGTGTTAGACACTTGGTCTGGGTCGAGTAC
The DNA here is from genome assembly GCA_037043455.1 of Cyrtodaria siliqua. Taxonomy (NCBI): domain Eukaryota; kingdom Metazoa; phylum Mollusca; class Bivalvia; order Adapedonta; family Hiatellidae; genus Cyrtodaria; species Cyrtodaria siliqua. Next base: position 90,640 of record JAWPHD010008207.1, read on the forward strand.
CCGGGTATCGGTTAGGGTAACGCTCCTACCATGGTACACAATTAGTACCCGTTATTGCTAAGACTGCAAATCGATAAGCCAAACATGTGCTTACAAGTGTTTCAAAACAAAATCTTACCTACGAGGCTGCATCACTGTGATTATTAGCGCGATGCCTTTTAGATTCACATCTCCGTCCGACTGTTGGACATACATCATGTTTACAGTAACATACGGGACATTTAAACTTTTTCATACTATAAAACTATTATGTGCGTGAGAGAATTTTTGAAAATGATTCAGGCATACCGTATCATCCATCTTTGTTTTTCTTGATTTTGGTCGACGAAGACCTGTTTTTCACCAGCGGCCATGCTTCTCAGTTTGAAAGGGTTTTAAATTTTAAATGCTATCTCATAGATGAAGTACCGCAATAGCTCAACTTCAAATAACAGATTGTGCATTTAGTTTTCTGTTTCTCCGGAATCAGAGAAAAATACAGTACTGCCAAACCTGGCTTTTGTTGGCACTCTGATTTGAGGCAGCCATGATTTTAGAGGTCGTGGACCAAAGGAAACACAACTCTAATTGCAGTAATACGTCTTTTATTCCAAGGCAAATAACTACGAGTACTCGAGTACCTGCGGGTAATAGTGGCATGGGTACCCGGGTAGAAAATTACTACCCATCCCAGCTCTATTAGACGCAGTTTAACCAGTATTGAAACTTTTGCGACAATATATTGGTCTCGGTAAGGTGCGACCATTAAACAACTGTCAGATATAGTGCATGATTGTACACTCAAACAACAAAGAAACGCACCACCTAACCAGATTCAGTTTTTAGATATTTCCTGTAGATGGATTTTAATGAAATGTGACAATATCAATAACAGTTACTATGAATATATCTTTAGAATCACGTAAACACTATTTCAATCATTTGCATATCACACGTTATTACAATCACATCGAAAAATATGGGCTGACTGAAAGGGGTGCGCTTTTTTCTCGTTTGAGTGTACTATCCCAATATTTACAATTTTAATACAGTTAACCCTAAATGGATGCCCTCAACTGTGCCAGTCTTATTGATGTTCTAGATTTATTCTGTCTGTATTACATACATGTAGTTCCAGATTGCACAATGTATGTATAAATTATGTTCTGTTTTTATACACTTCATAGTTCCAGCATTTTATCATGTAATGCACATGTGCATGTATTCATAGGTTTATAGTAATACAGTATACGGTAAGGATTATACATGTATAATTTATATAAGTTGGCTATATGATTATAATTCTGCATGTGTCTGTCTTTTATTTTCGGAGAAATTTTCTTCCAGATATTTTTCATTGTACCGGTAGTAATTGGTGACAAACATTTAGTAATTGGTGACAAACATTTAGTAATTGGTGACAAACATTTAGTAATAATTAATGGTGACAAACATTTAGTAATTGGTGACAACATTTAGCAGCAGATTACCGGTAACTATCAACTTCATGGAACATTTCATCAATAAATAATTAGTCCTGACCTCATAAATAAAGAAGTCCAGATTTTGCTGATGCACATTAGGGCATTTTCAAGGTGTCCCACCGGGCCGAAAAACGGACACATTCCCAATGCAAAATAGTGCCCTTTTCCCCCCAATTATTGAAAACATTCCCAATCTCAATTTTTTTTCCGTTTTACATATATGTTGTACTGATACATCCCTTATGTTACATACTAATCAATATAAGTGGTATGTTATAGATGTAATAGTGTTCCTAATTATACTTTTTAGACTTTTACCTCGCCTTTACTTACAAAATGTTGACGTAAACAATTCTCAATTGGCCAATTTGGTCAGTTTTAAGATTTCCCAAATTTACAAGGGTCTTTTCCCCCAAAATACCTGGAAAAAGCCCTGTGCGTGTTGGCATTATGGAGATATATGCAGAGCTTTTTTTCCTTCTATAACGGCAGGCTGGGTAGAAATTTGGCTACTTCACAATTAAAAATTGGTCATATTTTTATTTATTTTTTGGTAAACTTCCCCCTCTTACTTTCTATATATTTTTTGATACAAAAACAATATCTATGCATGTATTGAGTAATATTGCTACAAATTAACTATTCAATACTCTTTTTCACAAATTAGAAAGCAGATAGTGGGCCTTTCTTTTCACAAAATAACAAGGCTATGGAGTCTTCACAATTTTTTGATAAAATGCCCTGGTATATCATGTATATAATTATACTGGCTATATACATTATTATTCTCTGAAAATCGAATAGTCGGGCTGCGCTGTTCTCCGACAGCTCTTGTTTGTTTAAGAATTTCCATATCATAAAGTCAAGAAACTCATTACTCAATGATCATGTAAACACAAACTATTCCTTTACTTTCAAAACATGGAACTCAATGTGTTCTCAGAACACAGTGAGTTCTATTTTTTACATATACAGAAAAAAGGATATTTTGAGTGTTTACGTTGCTCGTTCAGCATCGAGTTTCTTGACTTTTTGATATGGCAAATTCGAAATAAAAAATAATTCTAAAATGGTCTAATAGACTGTTTTACATGTAGTTTTGTCGCCTGTGTAGCATGGCAGACACTTAGAGATAACTTGCAACCTAACCTTGGTCATAACTTGTAAACCATTGACCTATGTTCCTGAAACGTCACATAAATCTTCAACTTACCTCAAGGAATGTTTCTTAAACATGTCCAGTAGAAGTTATACCCCTTTCCATAAAACTAAATTGCAACCTAACCAAGCTCATAACTTAAAAAAGTGTTTGACCTGTGGTCATGAAATTTCACTCACATATTCAGGGTCTTCCCCAGGAATGAATGAATGGTGTTTTACGGCACGTCGACACATAAATAGGTCATATTGTGCGCAAAAAAATTATGAAAAATTAAGTATTAATTAAAAATTAATGTAAATATATAAAGATAAAACTATTAAAAATAAGGGATGATAAGGTGTAATATAAACTCTTCCCCAGGAAAAAAAGCAAGCGCTATATTTACGAGGGGGTTGGTGTGGAAGTGGGGTGTCCCCGCTACGGCATCAATTTTTTTTAAAATTACGTTTTTGATTTGGTGGACTCTGAAGTATACGTGAACTGTTTTAAACTCGCTAAGGCCAAAAACAAATGGTTTGTTTCCCGGTAGGTAGGTAGGCAAATCTTTTTATTTTATTTTTTTATTATTAATGTCCTTATTTTTATTAATGAAAAAAACACTTTTAATATGATAAAAAGTACTTGGGAAGGTATTAATTTTTCATTTTTTTTTCCACTCGTGTCAAGGACTAGAATTCCGTGCAAGTTTTTCCAGCTATATTCGTTTGTTGTATCCTGCATTTGTTGTCATTCATTCAAGTTAGACATGCTCAGTTATCTAAAGTATGCTACTAAACATGGATTTCGATAGGGATCTTCGAAAAGTGATTTTCGATTTTTAGCACTACTGATCAGAGATCAGCAGAGCTTATGCCGTGGTGCGGCGTCCGTCGTCCGTCCGTCCGTCTGTCCGTCCGTTAACTTTTATATGTAGCGACTACCCCTCTGAAACTACTGGATGGATATTCATAAAACTTTACAGAAATGTTGCCCATGAAGTCTAGTTGATCCTAGCAAAAATTCATGTTGATGTGAAATCCAGATGGCCGCCAAAGCTAAAAATAATTTTTTTAAATTCAAGTTTGTAGCGACTACTTCTTGAAAACTATAAGTGATATTGATATGGGACTTTTTCTAAAATGATCAGCATGACATGATGTTGGTCCTTGTCGAAAATCGTTTTGATTCGACGTTAAACGTGGCTACCAGCGGCCATCTTTGTTTACATAGAGTTATATAGTAAAAACTTGTAGCGACTACTCCTCTGAAACTACTTGGCGGATTTTCATGAAACTTCACACGAATGTTGCTCTAGATGTCTAATTGATCCTAGCAAAATTTCAGGTCGGCCGGAAATTCAAGATGGCCGCCATGGCTAAAAATAGATTTTCAAAATACAAGTTTGTAGCGACTACTTCTTGAAAACTATAAGTGATATTGATATGGGACTTTTTCTAAAGACATGATGTTGGTCCTTGTCGAAAATCGTTTTGATTCGACGTTAAACATGGCTGCCAGCGGCCATCTTTGTTTACATAGAGTTATATAATGAAAACTTGTTGCAACTACTTCTCTGAAACTACTTGACGGATTTTCATGAAACTTCACACGAATGTTGCTCTTGATGTCTAATTGATCCTAGCAAAATTTCAGGTCGGCTGGAAATTCAAGATGGCCGCCACGGCTATAAATAGATTTTTAAAAAATAGGTTTGTAGCGACTACTTCTTGAAAACTATAAGAGATATTGATATGGGACTTTTTCTAAAATGATCAGCATGACATGATGTTGGTCCTTGTCGAAAATCGTTTTGATTCGACGTTAAACATGGCTGCCAGTGGCCATCTTTGTTTACATAGAGTTATATAATGAAAACTTGTTGCGACTACTCCTCTGAAACTACTTTACGGATTTTCATAAAACTTCACAGGAATGTTGCTCTTGATGTCTTATTGATCCTAGCAAAATTTCAGGTCGGCCGGAAAATCAAGATGGCCGCCACGGCTAAAAATAGATTTAAAAAAAATAAGATTGTAGCGACGACTTCTTGAAAACTTTAAGAGATATTGATATGGGACTTTTTCTAAAATGATCAGCATGACATGATGGTTATCCGAGTTGAACATTATTTTGATTCGACGTTTAACATGGCTGCCAGTGGCCATCTTTGTTTACATAGAGTTATATAATGAAAACTTGTAGCGACTACTCCTCTGAAAGTACTTGACGGATTTTCATGAAACTTCACAGAAATGTTGCTCTTGATGTCTAATTGATCCTAGCAAAATTTCAGGTCGGCCGGAAATTCAAGATGGCCGCCACGGCTAAAATAGATTTTCAAAAATCAAGTTTGTAGTCACTACTTCCTGAAATCAAAATCAATCAGTAGAGCTTCAAGGTCATTGACCTCTTGTTTATACTCTCCCCCTATTTGACCTAAAACTTCAACATTTTGCTTTGAGGTTCATGGGTTAAACTTTTATTATTATTATTTATTTATTTTTTTTTTTTTCTCTTTGCAGTAACAAAAAGTTAGGGTCTAATTCCCCACGTGCTTTAATAATCGGCAGCTAAATAATAAGGTCGGTCGGGTTAGCGGAAACAAACACTTTTTTCTTTAATAAAATAGAAATTATTTATGTTTTTATGGGTATTATGTGTTCATTCCAGTCCCTATATTCCAATCCCTTTATTCCAGTCCCTAAACTTAGTATTTCAATGTTATTATCTAGTTTTAACATACCGGTAATTAATGAAAATTTAATAATGAAAAAAAAACATTAAAATATCCACTTCAACATTAATTTCTTTTTTTCTGTTTGATACACAGCTTGATAACGCCTAAAAATTAAATGAAATAATTAGTAAATCCTCCTGGAACTATTAAAAGCAATATACAATGTATGCATTCTTGCATTTTATAAGATTTTCTCAGTCAAGAGCAACCAAAGTCAGTTTTTCTGTGTGTGAAATAAGTGGAAGCATTAATAAGTTCTTAACGTTTTTAAAGTAATTATTTTTAAATGCAAATAAAATTGAACATAATTTTATCAGCCAAAATGTTTATGTGTGAAATTGGTTGAGTGTAACAAAGACAAACAGTAAAGAATTCAATGATGTCTCAATGTCTGCATTTAAAAATAAATGATTATATAATAGTTGTTTTTCTAGACAAAACTGTTGTGTATATAGTATATTAGTTTAATTAAAGCAAGGTCCCAATGATCAGTACATGAAAAATGGTTATTACTAAATGCAGACAATTCTCAAGTTTTTGTGTCTGTGTGATCAAGATCGATTCAGGACGTTTTGGCACCAAACCATTTCGGCACCTAGACGTTTCGGCATCAAACCATTTCAGCATCTATTTTAATTTTTACCCTAGACGTTTCGGCACCCATTTATATTTGAGTATTATAATGAAATAAAGAAGTTAAGAAATTAAATATTTTCTATAAGACACTTGTAATTCATTTAAAATGCAAAGTTGATTGCCTTAACAGCAACTCCGAAGCGGTTTTAAGCCTGAATACAACTAAAACATGAACATAAATAGGGCCCATATGATAATCACTTGTAAAATTTAAGTAAATACGACTTTTATTTTATATTGTAGCATGGTCACTGAAATTCCCTTTGTAATAGCTCAGGTGTAAATCGTTTAATTGAAAATACTTGAATGTGTTCCCTTTAACGTGTATAATAATATATAGCTAAGACCAAATAAAAACTTAATTATCTGTATTCATACCTTTTAATTCCTCACTTTACCTTCCTTTCATCTCCATATCGACGACTACGTGCAGGTATGTGACTTGAACAAAGCCACCACAAACTTAAACCCATTATTAAAAAATTGTCTACATATAACGCATGCATTATACTTTTCTTGTTAAAACTATTTTGGGCAAATTCATATTTTTTTTTAAAAGGTTTAACCCCTAACCAATATTAAACCAAACCATTAACAAATGTCAACATGTCTGCATTTTTTTTAATATACAAGTATGCTGTGATTAATTTAAAATGATTTTTTTTAATTACCTTCTTTTATTGAATGAATATAAGATTAAATTTGATTCTAATTTAAAAAAAAAAATGTTTATGCTTTGTTTTGCCTTTTTAAACACAAACTATTAAATAATTTTGACATATGGGATACATTCTTTGGATGCCATACAGTTGATGCGCGGCTTACGACTTTTTCACAGCATGCACGTGGCCGTTTTTCAATTGAAGTCACAAATCCCCGCGATCGTAGCGCGGATTGCCACCCGAAATATCGCTGGGATTCCCCGCAACCGTAAAAATCGTCGCGATTGCAAAATCCAGTCTCGAAAGAAAGCAATCACTGCCATTCTCTGTGATAGGTTTGCGGGGAAACGCGGGGTAAATTAGAGCAGGGATAAATAAAAAATGTAATAAAATTGGTTAATACAATGAATAAATTTCGAAAGCAATACGTATTTCAAATTTTTAATAACACGTGTTTTTCGTTTTTGTCCAAAAGTCACATTTCTCTTCAACGGACATAAATTGGCTACCCACAATCCTTTGTGATGTGTGTACCTATTAACAAGGCAGCACTAATAACGGGTTTATGATCCGGAATTCTTAACAATTTTTTCGGATTATTTCTGACTAAAGAACCTATCGATGTATTAATAATCAGCAGCAGAATAGTAAAATTATTTACAAATAACAATTTATTTAAAATATAATTCTAATTGTCAGTATAAGAATTACTAGATGAATTTTATGTTCAGTCACCGCGAAGTCGGTAATAGGAACAGCCATTATAACTATCGTAACCCAGTATAGTCATTATCCGGGCATTTGAATTTTCCCAAAACAAAACTAAAATTGTCTTCTGTTTCAATTTTTTAATAGTTATTGAATAATAATGCATTAAATTGACTGCAAAATTGTACATTGATAATAAAGGTAAATCGTGGCGATGGCCTGCGATTTCACACCGGGTTACGCGGTGTGCGAATCAATACGGATCACGGCGAATCACGGTGATTGTGTCGCGGTGGTCAAAAGTTATAGGCCCTGCGTTGAGTGGACTGTCCGCCGATCGCGGGGACAAAATCAGTGTGTCCGCCGTGAGATAAAATCCCCGCGCTGAGTGTGATTAGTCGTAATCCGCGTGGTACCAACTGTATATGCAAATTAGGCAACCAATGTGAACGCTAAAAGTAAAATACCTACATACATATAATGATAACTGCCAATGCTACACTATAAAATTATATATGTGAAAATAGGTCTTGAATTCACCAACCATGGCTGTTACATTTTACTCCATCAAAATTCCCGTATAATAAACTATAATTTCGAAATAAATAGTAAATCAGGCGTATATAGAGAAGAAATCAATGCCATTTTAAAGGTAAATATTTATGTAAATATAAGGAATGAAATGCGCTCTTTTGGTTTTCATTGGGGTATGAAAAACATTTGGATGGTTTAAATTAAAGTACACACTTTAAACCACCCAAATATTTTTCATACCCCAATGAAAACCAAAAGAGCGGACTCCACACACCTTAAACCACCCAAATATTTTTCATACCCCAATGAAAACCAAAAGAGCGCATTTCATTCCTTAATGAGAAGCTGCTATGTATAACTATGATAAATACTAATAGATAGCAACATCGTAGAATTGTTTATCTTTGAAGGTCTTGGGAATATTTGTGAACAAAATCTGGGTACTTGAGTTCAAGTCTAAGAATAGTTCAAAGAAGTAATATTTATATAGTATACTTTTTCGAGTATATGCGATTTATACTGTATGCGATTTATACTGCTTTTCAAGGCCCGAGTGTGCAGTATAAATCGCATACGAGAAAAACATACTATAAATGTTTTGTACCAGAGACATTTATCCAAGTACGCGCGTGCAAGAAGTTTTAGGGCATTGCAGTTTTCAGTAAGTATAACAGCTCGATCGAATCAAGAAATAGCATTATCACGCGACATGAGCATGACCCATGTTTTGATTATTGCAGACTGTGTATATTATTGGGAAAATCCAATGTCAAGGAGTGCTGTTTTAATTGATAATTGGTAGTCTTGTTTTATATTTGATTGGCAGGTTGTGTGTAAACATACAACTACACGCGTGTAAAATTGAGAAGACCATGGTATAACTGCCGAATCTGTCATTTATAGCATGGCTGAAATATATCAGCATTTATAGCACAGATTAGGCTCAGACCTTCAGGTTTATGAAAATTATGTCATAAGGGGAGATAATGCAAGAGCGTTAGCGTCCGTACACGTGCAAGACTCATGCTCTATTGTATTTATACCACAATAACTAACATACGCTGTGTATATCCTCGGGTATTGCACGATGCACGATGCATAGTGTGTATTTAGGCTATTGTGGTATAAAGTACAAGTATAGAATAGAGCACGAGATTTGCACGTGTACGGGGAGATAATGCACAAGCGTTATGCTGTGTGTATCCTCGGGTATTACACGATGCATTATTATAGTGTGTATTTAGGATATTGTGATACAATGCATGGTTGGTGAATTCCAGGATGTTTGTTACACATCAAAACATATTGATACCACTATTAATCTAGGGTGATTGAGAGGTTGATGACTGTGGAGTGTGACAAGGTCAAGGTGCTGATCTAATTACCAGACAGGTTATCTGTCTGATAAAATCAAAGCACAACAACAGATTTGTAGTCACTACCCTATCACAGGGATATATGGGTATGGTATTTGGAAATCAGGCCTAGCAGCCCAGCTGTGCTTAAAGCACCTGGGGAAGACCCTGCACATATTCATCTTACCTGAAGGAGTGTTGTTAGGCCAAAAATAAAATTATGTTTGTTTCCCCTTCCCGACCCATGCAAAAAAGGGTTGGGTAGGTAGGTAGGTAAAATATTTTTTTTATTTCATTTCTTTTATTTGAGATCAAAACTGGAATACATGCTACCTATAAGACACATTTAAGACAAAAAAAAAAAAAAAAAAAAATTTCGCCAGTGTCGAAAAAATAATTCGGGTCGCGGCAATTTCGGTGGGTCGGTCGGGAAGGGGAAACAAACATAATTTTATTTTTGGCCTTACCCATGACCAATAATTCGATCTTCATTTTAACAGAGTTATGCCCTATTTCATACTTTAACCTGCAACATAACCTGGCTCATAACTTGGAAAAACATTGACCTATACTGGTCAGAAACCTACCTACCATTCCTCTTTATCAATTATCCAATGCGCTCCATAATTTATAAAGGATTGCACCCCAATGGGCCATGTTTTCAAACTTTATAGTTAAATTCATGAAATAATTAAGCCCACAGCAGGCGACACAAGTGTTCCATGGAATATCCTTCTTGTTAATATCATGCTCATTGAAATCAACATTTTCACAAATTTATAGGATTTTCAGTAGTTATAAAATACAGCAGTTTTTTCACGTTTATTCTTCATTGTTGGGATATTTATTTTTTTGTGTTTATAGCTCTTCTGTTCACATTTTGACAGAAAACAAAAAATCGTAAAAATGACATGAAACATTAAATATACAAAATGCGAAGTATTTTTTATGGACTCCAAGGGCCCTGGGCCCCATTCGCAAAACAGTTAAGTTTTGTTTTAAAAGGAACAGTGGTCCCATATATCGGAATCGGTCCTTCCAGCATGGTATAAGAACCAGACATCTATTTAAAAGTAAGAGTCTGACGGTCTGTTAGATCCAGTGGATGTTTGTAAGGTCAAAAGGAAAAACAGGTGTGTTTCCTATTGTATGCTCTTAAAAAATAGGCTTTTTTTTAGCAAGGTATTGCGAGATTCTATTTATCACATATACTCCATTAAAGTTGATGATACAACCTGAAAGTTTCTCTGTGATGCTGTCAGTAACTGAGTTTACCTCGATATAAGACCGCCCCAGTTATATTTACGCATTCCTGTTACAAATAATAGGACACACCTTTGTTTAACATGCATTTTACTAATTTGTTTAATTATAAATTAATTAACATCGCATTGTTTACGTGAAAGTAAAATGTTTAACTCCGAAGATATCATATGACATTCGGGGCAAATCATATATGCCTTACCTAAATATTTTCCACTTTAGCTGTGTAATTAGGTAAAAATTTGAATAGTTATATACCACTAGTGCCCAGTGAATTACAGAAAATATATTATAGAATGGTGTTTTCTTGCATACCAGATACCGGGATGGAAAGTCTCATCTTTATGGGTAAAGATAAAAGTTTATTATTATGGGTAAGGCCTAACAAAAAAAAAGGGTGTTTCCGGTTTCCCGACCGACCCTACTTTTTCACCGCCGACCCTAAATAATTTTAGCAAAAAAAAATAAAAATAAAAAAATTAAAAAATAAATTAAAAAAGGATTTTTTTATTCAAATGATAATTTTATTAGCCAGAGCTGTTAAGCATCAAAGCTGGATCCAAACTGTTTGCAAAGGTTATCAAGAAGTTGCCTTAGTACAAAAATGGCATAATATATATGCAAACAATATATATAAAAAAAATATCTAAAAAAACCAACTTTTTCCTACCTCACCTACCCTAACTTTTTGACAGGGTGAAACCAGAAACACACATATTATTTTTTTAGGCCTAAAGATAAGAGTCGCGCGAATCAATAATGACGTCAATAACGTGAACAGATGAATGACGTGATTGTGCGGAAAAAAACCCACATATAAAATGTTACTTATTGGCGACATCAACGCACAAAATGTCAATAATATGCAAGAAAAAGAATCTGTCATGGGTATTCGGTTCAGATGGGGAATTCCAACCCTCGGAATAAGTGTTTTAATCGGAGGTTCCGATAAAACCACTTATACCTCCTCTGCCGAGGTGACGATAAAAACACTTATACCTCGGGTTGGAATTCCTTATCTTCACCGGACACCCATGAAAGATTCTTATAATCATGTTTCATTTCCATGATGTTAACTATATGATAAATCATTGTTCAGAAAAAATTGCCCCTTAAAAATAGGTTAGGTCGGGCCACCGGAAACACATGTATTTTTTTGTTTTGGCCCAATCCTGAAATTTAGAGTTCAGTCCCTTCGTTATTTGAAATGACCACTGTATAAGGTTTTATAACCTCAGGGGGAGATGAGATGAAGGGGTGACGTTTTCATCAGACATGCCTCTGCCAGGGAGCGAACCCATGCGAAGCAAAGGTCTGTAGCTCTAAGCTCAAAGTCTTATGTTCACTGAGCTACCAAGGCAGCTTTGTTATTAGTTATTGGAGCACTACGAGGAATAGTTGATATTCAAGCTATAACACTGAGCACCCAGGGCTCTTTTCCCTTCAGCAGCCGAAATTTGGCTATTTCACAATTCAAAATTGGTAATTTTTTCATAACCATGTCCGATTTTTTTAACAAAAACATTTTTTTTTTTGATAAACATTCCCGCCCTTTACTTTCTCAATATGTCTTTGTTTTAGATACATTATAATAGAAAATTTAAAATCTAACAAATTATGCCGAATAATTGTTCATTTGTTATGTACATGTAGTGTCCGCCTTCCACAAAAACAATGTACATGTATGTACGTTTTCTGTTCGTGGGTGACTGTCGTGAATGCTACTTTCCCTGTTCGATTTATATATATACTTTTGAGTAATATCACTTTTAAGAAAATCTTTCAATACTTGTTTTCTGGAATTTAAGACAGTCATCACGCTTTTTTTCACAAACTGACCATGCTATAGAATTTTTCACAATTTTTAGAAAAAAAAGTCCTGGCACTGTACTAACTGTACATATGTATGCATTAACCATGTTGACAATGGATGTTTTTTCTAGACGAAAACTATTGTGTATATAGTATATTAGCCTAATTAAAGCAGGGTCCCAATGATCATTACATGAAAAATGCTTATTAATAAATGCAGACAATTCTCAAGATTTTGCGTCTGTGTGATCAAGATCAATTCAGGACGTTTCGGCACCAAACCATTTCGACACCTAGACGTTTCGGCATCAGACCATTTCGGCATATATTTTAATTTTTACCCAAGACATTTATATTTGAGTATTATAATGAAGTAAAGAAGTAAAGAAATTAAATAATTTCTTTAAGATCACTTGTAATTCATTTAAAATGCGAAGTTCATTGCCTTAACGGCAACTCTGAAGCAGTTTTGAGCCTGAATACAACTAAAACATGAACATAAATAGGGCCCATATGATAATCACTTGTAAAATTTAAGTAAATATAACTTTTATATTATATTTTAGCATGGTTACTGAAATTTCCTTTGTAATAGCTCAGGTGTAAATCGTTTAATTGAAAATACTTAAATATATATAATAATGTTCCCTTTTTACATGTATAGTAATGTATACCTAAGACCAAATAAAAACTTATCTGTATTCATACAGTATCTTTTAATTCTTCACTTTACCTTCCTGTCATCTCCATATCGACGACTACAGGTATGTGACGTGAACAAAGCCTCCACAGACTAACCAATTTTTAAAAAATCGTCTACATATAATGGATGCGTTATACTTTTCTTGTTTCTGTTTCAGGTGGAGTACATGCTGGTGAAGTTTGACCACAAAAACAAGACAGCAAGACTCAGTTTGAAGGCAGAGCAGGTCTTAGAAGTCCTTCAACGGGCTGAACATGAGTCACCAAAGTAAGCAGAATTATTTGTACGGTTATTTTCTTTGTATCGTTTACTTTAATGGAGGACGAAACCTAGAGGTTTTTCTGAATTATTTTAATATATATATCTCCAATACCGTGGTATTGCTTTGAAACTTTGTATGCACAATAACTGGGGTAAACTCTAACCGTCATACCAAGTCTCTCCCCACCAGTGACCTTGACCTTAGGACAAAATAGTTTGGTCAGATTTTATCTCTATGCTATTAAATCCAAATAGAAAAATATCTGTTTTCGGTTGCCCGACTGACCCTATTTTTAAGGGTCAACATTAAAACTTCTTACACCAATGGAAAAAATAAATTCAATTTGATCCGAAGGATGAATTATCACATAGCTTACATCATAGAAGTGAAACATAACACCGTTCTGTATTTTCTGTAATCCACTGGGCACTGGTGTTATAACTATGCATAATATTACCGCGATTACACAACACAAGTGTAAAATATTTAGATAAGAAAATATTTGCCTGGAATGTCATATGATACATTCAGAGTTGAAATGTTTTCTTTCATGTAAACAATGCGATGCTAATAAACTATCAAATTAATTAGTAAAATGCAAGTTAAACAATGTCCTTTTGGTTTAAAGTGTCATTATTTGTAACAGGAACGCATAATTTAACTGGGGCAGTCTTATAAAGTTATATCGGGGTAAACTGGAACCTTAACAGAGAGTTTTATGTACGTTGTATCATCAACTTGTATGCTTGGCTTTATGTGGTAAATAAAAACTCACAATATCTTGCTAAAAAAAAATGCCTACGACCTACCCTATTTTTTAGATCACCTGAAGGCTCAAGGTAATCTACATGTATTGGGATCACACTTCGTCTGTCATTAACTTTTCTTTCTGAAGCAAAAGTTAATGACGGACGAAGATTAATCCCAATACATAGCCTTCAAACGACTTCTCCTCATAAACCTCTTGGCTAATTTTGACCAAACTTCACACGGATGATGACCTTAGATGAATGCTTTTCAAATTTGTTAAAATTAGGGCCGGGCGACATCCAATTAAGACGACCATAAAAGGTTGAAACCTTAAAATCTTCTTCTCAACAACCGCTGGACAGATTTCGACAGTTTTTCTTTTAAAAATAATCGCCAAGGCCTAGACTATCAAGTTTATTCAAATGAAGTCGCCTGGTTCAGAAATAGCCGTGCCCCGGGTGTCGGAAGTTTGTATATATGGAGATTTTGCATGTTTTGCATATACTTGTATAGGAAAAAATTATGGAGCTCTGGTATATTACTTGTAGCATCAGCTTATGGTCCTCTACCAAGTTTGTTCAAATGGTGAACATGGGGTCAAATTTGGCCCCGCCCTGGGCGTCACACTTTTACATAGACTTTGATATAGCGAACAACTTAAATCTTCTTCTCTGAACTACAAGAGCCAGAGGTTTAATATTTCGCATTTACTATAAGCTTATGGTCCTCTGCCAAGTTTGTCAAAATGGTGACTCTGGGTCACATTTGGTTTCACCCCGCAGAGCTACAGATAAGCTATTTGATCAGTTGGGTATTTATTTACCCATCAGTATTTATTTAATGGGTTATTTGATGATTTCATTTGGGTACAATAAAACAATAAAAGTTTGCGACATTGTTTTTTGGTGGCATTCCATTAATATTGTATAAACAAAATCTAATAAAATCAACTTCTTTTAAGATAGAGGCTTTGTCCGTTCAACAACCCATATATTGCTCAATTTGCAATGGTTGTTTTATCATTTGACAACTTCGATTACTTTATTGGTACTCATGCGTTTTATTTCAATTAGGTATTTTGGCATTTTAATTGGGTATTTAAGCAAACACCCTGCTTACCCAGGGATCACATTTTTTACATACTTATATAGCGAAAAACTTAAAAAGTCTTCTTCTCTGAAATTACACGAACCAGAGGTTTCATATTTTGCATTTACTGTAAGCTTATGGTGTATTCTACCAAGCTTGTTCAAATGGGTCACATTTGGCCTGCACCAGAGGTCACATGTGTTACATAGACTTAAAAAATCTTCGCTGAAAGTACAAGAGCCAAAGCTTTAATATGTTGCATTTACTATTAGCTTATGGTCTGCTACCAAATTTGTTCAAATGGTAACCCAGGGGTCACAGTTTTACATAGAGTTATATAGGGAAGATCTTCAAATAATATTCTCAGAAACAGCTTGGTCAATTTTGGCCAAACTTCATATAGATGATCCTTAGGTGAATAGTTTTAAAACTTGTTAAAATAAGGTCAATGCGACATCCGAGAAGTGGCTAATAACTTTCAAAGTATTAGGTATACAACAATGAAACTGCACACATCTTCAACATGATTCAGTGCATCTTATAAAGGCCCATAACTCTGATCCATATTTGTTGAATTATTTCCCTTTAAAAAAGGTTTAACCTGAAGCTGATGGGCATATAAGTTCCGCCAGGCAGGGCTCTTGTTTGTATTTGGTCAGAGGTTGTATCCTTGTGAAAATGTGACAGGTCAGATAAAAAAAACTAGATTAAATCAAAGAGAAAGCTTGTAATAGCATGGGTTGCAGATTTAAACCAAATTAATGTCAGAAGATGTTTACTTTATAAATTAAATAAAAATTGTATAATGGTCCTTATGAAAACCATAAAGTAAACAAGTAAAACAAGAGTGCCTCTTGTGAGCCGGATTGTTTTTCTTCATTTCTCAAAAAAAAAATTGTCGGAAAGCTTTGAAACTTGGCACACATATTCATTGTCATTCCACATTGTTACTATGACAAGAACCATAATTCTGTCATGTATTTTACTTGAATTATCTCCCCGTTTTACTTTAGATTTATCAGTTAAAAAGAAATGCATTCTGGCGTTCGCACCACTGTTGGTGCTTCACTTGTTTTTGGTTAAAGTTTTGGTGAAAGTGTTTTTGAAGCTTGTTTTCGCCAAAGGTAATACTATTTTAGTTGTTCTAGAGATTCATCTGTAAAACACTACTCGCCTGTTCAAGTCCCACCCTACCACTGGTCTTGGTCCTATATACAAACGAACTTAGTAAATTACTGTATAGATTCAAGTTGACTTTAAACTGTATGTAAACTGTATGTTTTCATACACCCCAACCTTTCTTGTGACAGCCTGCCATGGTGCCCTTGCATCGGAACGCACATTATCTTTGCTTACATTACATGGTCCCGCCTTAATTCCATTAAGTGATGGGAAAGCTTATATTAGCAGGATTTTATAACGGATATTTTGACAATAAAACATGTTTAAAAACATTTTTTACTGGAAAAAAAAAGAGATAACTTGTTTAAAATTACCTATTAAATGTTTCAATTGTACAATATGCAAAATTTTTAAGCGAAAATTAATGTTTTATTTCATATCCATTTTTGCTTCTTGGAGAAGGGGTTGAATGGGGTATGAAAGTTAATATTGGGACCACGTAATATATATAACACAGAGCAAAACCTTTGTTTGTTTGAACCGTGTTTTACATCATTAAAACATGTTAGGCCATAATTATACGACAGTTAAATTTTTGTGGTATAGGCAGACCACCCCACTTTATCTGGGTAGTACCAGTACTGAATACCTCCCACCTTCTGTAAGAATTGACTCGAACGAAAGAGCAAAGAGTCACTGGTCTTCTCTTAAGACAAGTGCATTTTAATTTAATACAATACAATTTAGAACTGAAACTCAGTGGTGTGTTAAAGCAGGTTGTCTCTTAACCATGTTTGACTGTATGTTTTAATATACCCGCTGTACTTTCATTGCCTTTTGCACTTGTAAATACTTCATGTAACCCCCCCCCCCCACTTTCAAATTTCACACTGTATTTTGATTCTGTTTCAGTAACCATCCGACCACCTGGCGGCCCGAGTATGCGTCGTACATGGTGGAGGGCACTCCTGGAAAGCCGTATGGCGGGTTCATGGCACACTTCAACCTGGTTGAGGCAAACATGAGACTTAGGTAATTACTATATATAATCCCCTCAGGTAATTGAAAAAGATTGGTGTTGGTTTGTCAGTGTTTTTTTTTACTTTTGGGGGAATGGGGTCGGGGCCCTTTAGAGCGGGGGAAATTTGATGTGAATTTGAAAAAGGGGGAATTTCGATTTAATAGGGGAGGCGCTACTATTAGGGGAGGCACTACTATTAAGGGAGGCACTACTATTAGGGGAATAGTAATATTATTAGGCACTATTATTAGGGGAGAAACTACTATTAGGGGAGGCACTACTATTAGGGGAGGAACTACTATTAGGGGAGGCACTACTATTAGGGGAGGCACTTCTATTAGGGGAGGCACTACTACTAGGGGTGGCACTACTATTAGGGGATGCACTACTATTAGGGGAATAGTAATATTAGGCACTACTATTAGGGGTGGAACTACTATTAGGGGAGGTGCTACTATTAGGGGAGGCACTTCTATTAGGGGAGGAACTACTATTAGGGGAGGAACTACTATTAGGGAAGGAACTACTATTAGGGGGAGGCACTACTATTAGGGGAGGAACTACTATTAGGGAAGGAACTACTATTAGGGGAAGGCACTACTATTAGGGGAGGAACTACTATTAGGGGAGGAACTACTATTAGGGAAGGAACTACTATTAGGGGAGGCACTACTATTAGGGAAGGAACTACTATAAGGGGAGGCACTACTACTAGGGAAGGAACTGCTATTAGGGGAGGCACTACTATTAGGGGAGGCACTACTATTAGGGAAGGAACTACTATAAGGGGAGGCACTACTATTAGGGGAGGCACTACTTTTAGTGGAGGAACTGCTATTAGGGGAGGCACTGCTATTAGGGGAGGCACTACTATTAGGGAAGGAACTACTATTAGGGGAGGCACTACTATTAGGGAATGAACTACTATTAGGGGGAGGCAGTACTATTAGGGGAGGCATTACTATTAGTGGAGGAACTGCTATTAGGGAAGGAACTTCTACTAGGGGAGGCACTACTATTAGGGGAGGAACTACTGTTAGGGGAGGCACTTCTATAAGGGGAGGCACTACTACTAGGGGAGGCACTACTATTAGGGGAGGAACTACTGTTAGGGGAGGCACTTCTATAAGGGGTGGCACTACTACTAGGGGTGGCACTACTATTAGGGGAGGCACTACTATTAGGGGAATAGTAATATTAGGCACTACTGTTAGGTTAGGCACTACTATTAGGGGAGGCACTACTATTAGGGGAGGAACTACTATTAGGGAAGGAACTACTATTAGGGGGAGGCACTACTATTAGGGGAGGAACTACTATAAGGGAAGGAACTACTAGTAGGGGAGGTGCTATTAGGGGAGGCACTACTATTAGGGGAGGAACTACTATTAGTGGAGGAATTGCTATTAGGGGAGGCACTACTATAAGGGGAAGCACTACTATTAGGGGAGGCACTACTGTTAGGGGAGTAACTGCTATTAGGGGAGGCACTACTATTAGGGGAGGCACTACTATTAGGGGAGGCACTACTGTTAGGGGAGTAACTGCTATTAGGGGAGGCACTACTATTAGGGGAGGCACTACTATTAGGGGAGGCACTACTATTAGGGGAATAGTAATATTAGGCACTACTGTTAGGGGAGGCACTTCTATTAGGGGAGGCACTACTATTAGGGGAGGCACTACTATTAGGGGAGGCACTACTATTAGTGGAGGAACTGCTATTAGGGGAGGAACTACTATTAGGGGAGGCACTTCTATAAGGGGAGGCACTACTACTAGGGGTGGCTTTACTATTAGGGGAGGCGCTACTATTAGGGAAGGCGCTGCTATTAGGGGAGGCACTACTATTAGGGGAGGCGCTACTATTAGGGAAGGCGCAGCTATTAGGGGAGGCACTACTATTATGGGAGGAACTACTATTAGGGAAGGAACTACTATTAGGGGGAGGCACTACTATTAGGGGAGGAACTACTATAAGGGAAGGAACTACTATTAGGGGAGGCACTACTATTAGGGGAGGCACTACTTTAAGGGAAGGAACTACTATTAGGGGAGGCACTTCTATTAGGGGAGGCACTACTATTAGTGGAGGAACTGCTATTAGGGGAGGCACTACTATAAGGGGAAGCACTACTATTAGGGAAGGAACTACTTTTAGGGGGAGGCACTACTATTAGGGGAGGCACTACTATTAGTGGAGGAACTGCTATTAGGGGAGGCACTACTATTTGGGGAATAGTAATATTAGGCACTACTATTAGTGGAGGAACTACTATTAGTGGAGGAATTGCTATTAGGGGAGGCACTACTGTTAGGGGAGTAACTACTATTAGGGGAGGCACTACTATTAGGGGAGGCACTACTATTAGTGGAGGAACTGCTATTAGGGGAGGCACTACTATTAGGGAAGGAACTAATATTTGGGGAGGCACTACTGTTAGGCGTGGAACTACTATTAGGGGAGGCACTTCTATTATGGGAGGCACTACTATTAGGGGAGGAACTACTATTAAGGGAGGCACTACTGTTAGGGGAGTAACTACTATTAGGGGAGGCACTACTATTAGGGGAGGCTCTACTATTAGTGGAGGAACTGCTATTAGGGGAGGCATTACTATTAGGGGAGTCACTACTATTAGGGAAGGAACTAATATTTGGGGAGGCACTACTGTTAGGGGTGGAACTACTATTAGGGGAGGCACTTCTATTATGGGAGGCACTACTATTAGGGGAGGAACTACTATTAAGGGAGGCACTACTATTAGGGGAGGCACTATATTTGGGGAGGCACTACTGTTAGGGGTGGAACTACTATTAGGGGAGGCACTTCTATTATGGGAGGCACTACTATTAGGGGAGGAACTACTATTAAGGGAGGCACTACTATTAGGGGAGGCACTACTATTAGTGGAGGAACTGCTATTAGGGGAGGCACTACTATTATGGGAGGCACTACTGTTAGGGGAGTAACTACTATAAGGGGAGGCACTACTATTAGGGGAGGCACTACTATAAGTGGAGGAACTACTATTAGTGGAGGAACTACTATTAGGGGAGGAACTACTATTAGTGGAGAAACTACTAAAGGGGAGGCGCTACTATTAGGGGAGACGCTATGTAATTGGTGAGGCGCTATTATTGGGGAAGGCGCAATTATTAGAGGAAATACGGTATACATCTTTTTACCACATCTGATTCTAGTTTACTTTATATTAAGTTTATGCATTATATATTCCTGTATTATGTATTCCAGTTTTAGTTGTCTTGGAAACCTAGCTCTGAATATCTTTAAATGTCTCAAGTGCCAAAATGCATATTTCAAGTGCCAATATGCATTCATTTCAGACGAAAAGAAATCCAGAAACTCTTAGAAAAAGATGAATATCCATTGTCTCTCACTGCATTTCCAAGGTAATTATTATCTGATTATTTTAGTTTGTCAGACTTAAGAAAAAAATATCTGCCGTAAAGTCATGACATTATCACAAATGTTATAGGATGAATGCAACATTTGTCATGGACGTTATATTAACATGAATGCAATATTATAATCATGAGTGTTATATAATCATGAATGCAATATATTGTCTTAAATTTAATAATTATCATGAATGTTATATTATCATGAGTGGTATAGTATCATGAATGTTTTATTATCATGAATGAAATATTATCATCAATACTATATTATCATGCATGCAATATTATCATGAGTATTATTTTATCATGAATGCAATAGTATCATGAATGACTTTTATAGTATCATAAATGAAGTCCCCGGGGTCAAAAATAGCAGTGCCCCGGGGGACCAAAGTTTGTATATTGAGATTTTGCATGTTTTTCATATAAACATATAGGATTTTTTTTTTAAAAATCTTCTTCTCTGAAACCACAAGGCACAGAGGTCTCATGTATTGCATGTAGCATCAGCTTATGGTCCTCTACTAAGTTTGTTCAAATGGTGACCCTGGGGTCAAATTTGTCCCCGCCCCAGGGGTCACAGTTTTGCATAGACTTATATAGGAATTTTTAAAAAAAAATCTTCTTCTTGGAAACTACAAGAGCCAGAGGTTTGATATTTTGCATTTACTATAAGCTTATGGTCCTTTACCAAGTTTGTTCAAATGGTGACCCAAGGATCACATGTTTTACATAGACATGTATAGGGAAAAACTTAAAAAGTCTTCTTCTCTGAAATTGCATTTGCTATAAGCTTATTGTCCTCTACCAAGTTTGTTCAAATGGTGACCCAGGGGTCATATTTGGCCCCGCCCCAGGGGTCACAGTTTTACATAGGCTTGTATAGGGAAAAACTGAAAACAAATATTCTTCACTGGAATCACATGGCACAGAGCTCTCATGTATTACATGTACCATCAGCTTATGGTCCTTTACCAAGTTTGTTCAAATGGTGACACTCGGGTCACATTTGGCCTCGTACCAAGGGTCACATGTTTTACATAGACATGTATATGGAAAAACTTAAAAAATCTTCTTCTCTGAAACTGCAAGAGCCGGAGGTTTAATATTTTTTATTTGCTATAAGCTCATGGTCCTCTACGAATTTTATTCAAATGGTGACGCTGGGGTCACATTTGGCTCCGGCCTGGGGGTCACAGTTTTACATAGGTTTGTATAGGGAAAAACTGTTTTACATAGACATATAGGAAACACATTAAAGTCTTCTTCTCTGGAACTACAAGAACCAGAGGTTTAATATTTTGCATTTACTATACTCTAATGGTCCTTTACCAAGTTTGTTCAAAAGGTGATCCTGGGGTCACATTTGGCCCCGCCCCAGGGGTCATGTTTTACATAGACTTGTATAGGGAAAAACTTAAAAAATCTTCTTCTCTGAAACCACAAAGCACACAGCTCTCATATATTACATGTAGCCCTGGGGTCACATTTGGCTCTGCCCAAGGTGTTACACTCTAGCACCTTCATTTTGTATTTGATCTTTACCAAACTTTGTCAGTGTCTTTATATCAATGTTGTTATACACAACAGAGCCCACATTTCTTGAACAATCTTAACCAAACTTGCACAGATTGTATATGACCATAAGATTTCGAAGAAATTTGATAATGTGCCAATACTCAGGTGATCGATTTAGGGCCATCTTGGCTCTCTTGTAACCAGGTTAAAAGTAAACATGATCCTGGATATATAAGTCGAGACACCCATTTCAAACTTTTCAAGATTGCCCTGTGTCCCTTTAAAAATATATTTGTTTGCTGTTTCCCGACCCAGGATTTTAGAAATGGGTGGGTAGGTAGGTAGGTAGGTTATTTATTTTATTTATGTTTTTGCTGAAGACAGTAAAAACCTTAAGAAATGAAAGAAACATATATACTAAAGATAATATGAAAAAACAACTTAAAAAATTGCATTAAAAAGTTTTCGGTATGGACTTTTTTCATGGGTAATGTTCCATCTGTATCTTTGAACCATTTTTTCATTTCATAGTTTTGATGTATCCCATTACGTGATTCGAGTATTAACTTTGATACACCATCCAACCCCTTCTCCAAGAAGGGAAAACGTTGTTGGCAGGGGTATGAAATAAAATGTTAATTTCGGCTTAAAATTTTGCATATGGTAAAATTAAAACATTTAATAGGTAATTTTAAACAGGTTATCACATTTTTCAGTAAAAAACATTTTTAAACGTGTTTATTTTCAAAATATCCGTTCTAAAATCCTGCAAATATAAGCTTTCCCATCATTTAATGGAATTAAGGCGGGAACATGTAATGCCCTGTAAAATAATCTTAGTCACCCTGTATCTGCCTAGTCAGGATGATAAAGCAGGATTTTAGCCATTAACAAACACTAGTAATTACTGCAGTAAAGATTACTGTAGCATGAGTGATGCCTCATCTTTTAATGATTACTGTAGCATGAGTGATGCCTCATCTTGTATTAATCACACTTTCTCACATTTTTTACTCCCAAATTCATGTTCATGTTATCATTTTTTGTTCATGCTCATTAAAGGTCTTCATCATGACCCCTGCATTTATCGCTCAATAAACGTGGCTCCAGCGTAAATAGAGTGTCTACAATAGAATTTGCAGCAACTCTGCAGTTCTGCAGGTGAGAAGGTTCTAGGCTCATTCTCCATATTTTATCTCAATGTACGTGGAGGATGAGCCTGGCATGTTCATTCCTGTTAGGCGCATATAACTTTTTGTGTGTTGGTGCACCTTAAAGCCCTAATTCAATTCAAATTCTATGCAAAAAAAAGAAAGAAGAGGATTACTGATCCATGTATTATTTTAAAGGGACACATGGCAATCTTTATTTTTTAAAAACTCACGGCGTCCTGCTAGTTTTTCTGCATAACTTATTTATATTAATTATAAGAATAGTACTAAGCAATTTGTTTTTGCATATTATTAATTCATTACGTGGTCCGAGTAATAACTTTCATACCCCATCCAATCCCTTAATTCTCCAAGATGTGAAAACGTGGTTGGCTGGTTTTGAAATAAAACCTTAATTTTGGCTTAAAAAGTTTGCATATTGTAAGATTTAAACATTTAATAGGTAATTTTAAACAGGTATCGCATTGTTTTCATTTAAAATGTTTTTAAACATGTTTTATTGTCGAAATATCCGTTATAAAGTCCTGCTAAAATAAGTTTTCCCATCGCTTAATGGAATTAAGGCGGGACCACGTAATGTTTAATATTATTGCACCAATAATATATTATTATTGCACCAATAATATATTAAAACATAGTATAATAAGAAGAAATAGTGAATACTTAAAATTTGATTTATTTAAAGGGTAAAAGTAAAAATGATACTGGATATATAAATTGAGACACCCATTTCAAACACTTCAAGATTGCCCTGTGTACCTTTAAATGAAAAATATATCTGTATTTGCGATTAGGCCAAATAAAAGTATATGCTTGGTTCCTATTGGTAGGGAAATTATTTTATTTTCTAAAAATATTTTGTATTTTGTCTTTTTTTCAGTTGATAGTTCTATAACCTAATAAACTAATATAAATATATATATTTTGATATCGTCAGATACAGAATGTATAGAAAAATAATTTAAAAGAAGAAGGAAGTAAAAAGAAAAAAATATATATATAAAATGAAGATTTTTTTTTTCTGGAAACCCCGTCCTGGAATTCACCAACCATTCTTCAAACTATTCTTAGACTTTGAGCCCAGGTACTGAAATTTTGTTCACAAATATTTCCATGACCTTCAAAGATAAACTATCATAAGAAGTTGCTATTTATTAGTATGCATCATATTTATACATAGCAGCTTGTTATTAGGCCTAACAAAAAAATATGTGTGTTTCCGGTTTCCCGACCGACCCCTACCTTTTCACCGCCGACCCTAAATATTTTTTAGAAAAAAAAAAAAAAAAAAAAAATTACAATCAGACACACAAATTTTTTTATTCAAATGATACATTTATTAGCCAGAGTTGTTAAGCATCTAATCTGGATCCAACTGTTTGCAAAGGTTATCAAGAAGTTGCCCTTAGTACAAAAATGGCATAATATATGCGAACAGATATATAAAAAAAAATATCTAAAAAAACAACTTTTTCACTACCTACCTACCCTAACTTTTTGACAGAGTGAAACCAGAAACACACATATTTTTTTTTTTAGGCCTTAACATTTATTCTGTAAACTTATAGAAATATTTGTGATTGAGAATTTGCACTACTTGAGCTTAAGCCTTAGAATATTCTCAAGAATGGTTGGTGAATTCAAGCCTGGACCACACCTACAGTTTTATTTGGCCTATATAAATATTAGTTCTGGTTGGTGAATTCAAGATTGAGGCAGGATATGAAGATCAAAGGCAGTGTAATAATTACCTTCTTGATGTGATTCCACACAAGTTTTGGTTCTCTGAGATGGAGATGTTTAATAAACGTGGCATTACGTGATCCGAGTATTAACTTTCATAACCCCATCCAACCCCTTCTCCATGAAGTGAAAACTAGGTTGGTTGGGGTATGAAATAAAACCTTAATTTTGGCTTAAATAGTTTTCATATTGTAAAATTAAAACATTTAATAGGTAATTTCAAACAAGTTCTCGCATTTTTTTTCGTTAAAAAATGATTTTTAACGTGTTTTATTGTCTAAAATATCCGTTATAAAATCCTGCTAACATAAGCATTCCCATCGCATAATGAATTAAGGTGGGAACACGTAATGTCCTACCAACTTTAGGCCAGTATACCAATATAAAGGGCAAGAGGAGGGAAAAAATAAGATGAAATGGAAAAGGTTTTTCATGCGCAAAACAAATCTATGCCACATCATCCAAGTAATCTAGATGAGGAAAATTTAGTCATTTGCTTGTGTATAGCTAACAACTTGCAGCGTCTTCCCAGGCCATTAAAGCTTTTTTATCCATGCAGATATGCACTTTTCTGCCTAATAAAGGGGTGACCTATTAAAATTTTGCTTTAATTAGGCCTTGGCCAATAAAGCAAATCAATGCGGAATCCCTCGGCGTTTATTGTACGTAACGTTATCTGACGTCATAGCACGTAAATTTGCCTGACGTCATAAAACAAACAAAAAAACAACAACATGGGCGACGTCCTCGATAAGCGTACCATTCTGAGAAACAGGTAATACTAGTAATTCATACAGAAAATATGGATAATCTACATGATAAATAGAATTTTTATGTCAGTGCCTTTTACTAACCAGTTTATTAGGCTCGGCACGAAAACGAAGAATGCTCGCTCTGCACGAAAACGAAGAATGGCTCGACAGAGCCTCACCATTCTTCGTTTTCTAAGCCTCGCCTAATAAACTTGATAGTAAAAGGCACTGACATAATATTCTCTATATAGTGGCACCATCAGACCTTAATTTCAAACCTGTAGGTGCTTGCCACTACTCCTTAATCCTGACACTACTCCTTAAATTCTTGCCACTATCCCTTAACTTTTTAAAATTGATCATGATTCAGAATACAAACTGTGCTTTTATAGCTCGACTCTCTGATCAGCATAGCTTTATGCCGTGTGTGCGTGCGTCCCGTCGTCCGTCTGTCTGTCTATCCGTCTGTCTATCTGTCCGTAAACTTTTATTGAAGCGACTACTCCTCTGAAACTACTGGGTGGATATTCATAAAACTTTACAGAAATGTTGCCTCCATGAAGTCTAGTTGATCCTAGCAAAAATTCATGTTGATGTGAAATCCAAGATGACCGCCAAAGCTAAAAATAGATTTTTAAAATACAAGTTTGTAGCGTCTACTTCTTGAAAACTCTAAGTGATATTGATAAGGGACTTTTTTTTCTAAATGATCAACATGACATGATGTTGGTCCTTGTCAAAAATCGTTCTGATTCGGCGTTAAACATGGCTGCCAGCGGCCATCTTTGTTTACATAGAGTTATATAATGAAAAACTTGTAGCGACTACTTCTTGAAAACTATAAGTGACATTGATATGGGACTTTTTCTTAAATGATCAGCATGACATGATGTTGGTCCTTGTCAAAATTGTTTTGATTCGATGTTAAACATGGCTGTCAGCGCGCCATCTTTGTTTACATAGAGTTATATAATGAAAACTTGTAGCGACTACATCCTCTTAAACTACTTGACAGAATTTCATGAAACTTTACAGGAATGTTTGCACTTGATGTCTAATTGATCCTAGCAAAAATTTCAGGTCGGCCGGAATTCAAGATGGCTGCACACGGCTAAATATAGATTTGAAAAAACATGTTTGTAGCGACTACTTCCTGAAATCAAAATCAATCAGTAGAGCTTCAAGGTCATTGACACTCTTGTTTTTTTAAGCCGCAAAGCCTGATGTACACCCCATTACGTGGTCCCGCCTTAATTCCATTAAGCGATGGGAAATCTTATTTTAGCAGGATTTTATAACAGATGTTTCGACAATAAACCACGTTCTAAAACATTTTTTACTAAAATATATGAAAACCTGTTTAAAATTACCTATTAAATTCTTTTAATTTTACTAGTAGGCAAACGTTTCAAGCAGGAAAATTGAGGTTTTATTTCAGCCAACCCCGTTTTCGCTTCTTGGGGGTATGACAGTTAATACTCGTAATGCTTTAATGTAGATAGCACGACAGATCTTCCAACTTTTCACACTTTAATAATTATGA